>CALYDF020000450.1:0-66580 GCA_944474145.2 Dicrocoelium dendriticum | reverse complement strand
TCGAGTGTGGTTTCCGTGTCAGATGAAATCGTTATTTGCTCGCGAAGGTTGCCGTGACGCCGTTGTCCGGGATAAAGCAAAATACACCCTGCTCGTTGGCTGTTCAAACGTATTTAACACGGTGCTCCACTTTAGGTTATCGCAAAGGCTGATGTCAAGTGGTGTATCTGTTCAACTACTTCACCGTGTTTGCCGTCTTGAATGGAAGAGACCGTGGTATTTCTTAGATTCAAAATCAGTTCTTCAAGCAATCTATCCATATTGCATCACCCAAGGCATGTGCTTCTGTTTGGCGATGTTGTTCATCATCTATAGAATTAATTGGGAACCAGCGATCTTAGTGTTTTGAAGCTGCCTTCGTACTGCTGCACTGCTGCTTTTCTGCGCCTGCGAGCCTCCGACCGCCTGATTGCTCAGTTACGCACCCAACCAACCGACGGGATACAGAAGGCCAAGGCTCGGTAACAGGGTCTATTCTAGTGATTGGTGAATGGAACATACTAATTTTGGAAGTGTTTGTCTCTCAGCTAATGTGAGTTAATTCCGTCCCACCGATTTTCCATATTCGACAGAATGGTTCGCCTCCGTTGAATCGGTCATGTATTTGCTGGCCAATCAGTTTGCACCCGATTCCCAAATTTGGCAAAACCTTCGAAGGTCGTTCCACGCTCGTGCTGATGATCTTCGCATGCAGCAGAAAGCTCACTTGCTCCTCGGTAAGCCTGTGCGCGACCTCGTATCTGGGCATTGGCTCCGCTTACCTCTCTAACGGTTGGCTATCGTAGGTGACCTGAAGCTGTGAACTAATGTAGATCTCCTTTTCGCCTGAAGGGATTTAGGGTAACCTAGATATCTTAGGTGAGTTCGCTGTCTACTGTCCTCAATCAAGCAAAGTGTTCCGTTCTTCGTATCTAAGCATATTTCCTCCCTATAGAGATGTAGTCAGTGGGAAAGCAATTCTTATGTCAGCAAACGCTATGATCAACTTGTCGCTTACTAATCAAAACTGCGCCTTGGAGACAACTGTAAGAAGACCACAATTAGAGTGCTTCGTGTGGTGCGGACAATAAGCCGTTTCTTCGGCAAACTAACAACCGACATCATTGTAAATGTAGTAATAACTTCGGTTTACCTTCATATAGTGTACTGCATCCAAGTTTGCCTCAAATGTTGGAGCGGCACAAAACCACTTTGAATAATTTGTCAATAGTGCATTTTAATTTCGTCATAGGATCTTTGGAACAGCCGTAATCAGGCGCCAGCTAGATAGGGAACATAATGGGTACATGAAAGTAGGAATTTGGATGATCGCATCCGCAAGTAGCGTGTACGAACTGGAAAGCTTTTGTGTGCCTTATTCACGCTCGTGGAATATTAAAGAATTTTAGTCCTTCCATTCTCTCAAAAAGGGAACATGTACTCGCTTCTCCCGTCATTTCAAACCTACCGGATATTAGACTTGACTTAGCCTCCTGGCGTTCAAGAAAATGACCCAAAAGCTAAGGAATCTACCTGTTAATCTAATCGCGATGTCAAAGATGCTGGTCAATCTGGCTATTTACTTATACTAAATTTAGGCAGAGTCTAATCAGCTTGCAATTCCTGGCAAGCGTAATTTCGCAGTGAAGATCACACGTGCAAGTTTGGATGCAGTCTTCGAAGTATCAAAATGTGCACCCCACGTATTTATCGCGCATACAATTGTCTCATGGTTTCGGTTTCAGCTTATGCTAAACACTCACTAGACGAGACAGCGGTGGTGTGTTAATCCACTTATGTAAACGCATTGATATGCTTGGAAAACTTTTAATTTTCTCAAATTGGTTTTACACTGAACTTGTTGAGCTAGGTAATTTTGAAAATTACGCGTGATCACGACGCAAGTAAATGCGGTTTATTCATTTGCACTCCAGGCCAATGGAACCGAAAATGTTACTGAAATATTGAACAATGAATTTGGTACAACACATACGAAAGTTTAAGAATCATCGGTAATTCCGTAGGTTAAATATCATTTAACTCTATGAGTACTACAAAAGGAATGTTTACTTTCCTTACTTATGCATATTATGAATGAAACTAATAGGTTTCCGGTACTTTATCTATGGTTCTTAGGCTGTAACTCGTCACAGCCAAAGGAAGTGCAACCTGCCTTCCTTCATATTAATCCAGAATTTACACACCGTCGGAAGCCCAGCTATTGTGTAAATATAACTTACGCTTACAGTCGAACATAGTAATCCCGTAGCTGACACCGTTCATCCGAAGGAATTGAATGTTATATTCACCAAGCTGTCCGATCCACTATCGCTCTCATCCAAAGATGACTTTTAATGAATCTCTCATACAAACCTTGCTGACTAGGGCTCAGTAACACTCCCTCAGTTACCTAAGAAGTTTATCGAGGCAGTTATCTCCTAATCATATATGTACTACACGATAAAGTGCAACGGCTTGGTTCCGAATTAGCTCGGATTACAGTAAAATTTGTCATCCAGATCCTCCTGCAATATGGTTACAGCAATGAGTCGCAGTAAAGGCACTTAAAATAGACTTGGACACCCACATAGATTGAGAGGGGCTTCAGCAGAAAGGTCTCAAATTCTAATAGACAAACCAACGTCAACTCATGGTGCGTGCATGCGAATCGTTTTTGCGTCCCGAGAAATTTCCGTTCTCTTTCAAGGCACCCGTCAATATGCGCCCCGACCGCGTCCAAACGTGCCATATTGAAAAATCTCTTCTACCGGGCTAGATGTGTTTGCGGCCCCTAACGGTTATCCTGAGAAGTTTATTCAAGTACACAGCAGACCTCCCAGTGGGAAAACACCGGTGTTGACGGCTGAGAAAAAGGATGTTTATTTTTCCTACCATTCAAGGGGAACCATGTAGCGAATGATATCGGACGCAAGCTCCGGTCCGCCCTAAAGCGAACCTACACGACAGCCCAGTTGCGACCCAGGGATAACACGCGAAGACTTGTTCTTCATAACTGTCAGAGCATCTCTTCGGGTAGTCCGACCTCTCACGTTGTTTATCAGTTCATCTGCGGTTGCGGTGGCATTTTCATAGACAGAACAAACCGTCAGTTGCCGCAGAGGGTAGCTGAACATTTGCCAAAGTGGTTTGGACATGTGATTACGCAACAAAATGGGACGAATCCGAGAATTACTCGGAGCACGGCGTCGTCTATCACTAAGCACCTCATGACATCCAGTCATCACGTGGATCCCGAGATAGTTTTCAAAAATGTTAGTAAGTACCCTTAACCAGATACTGCCGGCGATTATTGAGGAGTTATTAAATAAGACTCATCAACCTGTGCTCTGTGCACAGAAACTCTTGAGGAAATCAATTCGCTTGCTGTGGACTTGACTGTATCTTTTTGATGGGTGCTGCTTATTTTTTCATTTATATAATCATTTGTGTTTCTGCTCGCATTGTGTTTGCGACTGAAGAGAGCAATCGCAGTGTTGACATATTGGAATCGCTGTCTTCTATTTGCCTTAACGAAATGGCTGAAAGGGACCCACTCTATTAGTTTGCTGAGAAGAATCAACAACATCGTTCCCCATCGGAGCAGTTGCCGCGTTTTCGTAGATCCATATTTTAGTTAAGGTGGAATGTGGAGTACCATAAAATGCATTGTTGGGCTCACGAGTACCCAAAGTGTCCGCCCACGAAGTTCCAGGCTTCATACAATTGAAGTACCTGCTTTCCGTTGATGAGGTTCGTATAAGATCAGCGTACAACGGTAGTGACACCATGATTTCTCCCATGTTACTTTCATATTTTCTTAGATTATCTAGTGGAATACCCTGCGCTTTAGCCTAGTTAAATACAAGGAAAAAATTGCACGTCACCAGTTGGCGTGAGGAGTATTCATAGGGGTTACAGCTTGCACTGGCTATTCCATAAGGTTGAAAAGGATAGCTTTTCAAATCGAACTCAATTACTTGAATCAACTTGAGAAAGCGTCGAATAGCCGGCAAACGATAGACCGCTCCTGGCAACCTTGGCGCAAAATCCACGCAGCTGCACTCGAAGTGTTCGGGGTGACTTTCAAATGATTATTGTATTATTTTACAACTCATTGAGGATCCTCCGTGTTTGCAGAAATTATTTTACCCTTTGTTTAGGTTAATAAATTGCATAGATTCTATTGATGTCCTACTCGGTTGAGGATTTGGCTCACCCTTGAGCAAATGTGCGAATATTGCCTCTTGTTGAGTTCGGCACAACTCGATAAAAAGTTTCGAAAGAATTATCAAGAATGGTTTAGGAAAAAATATGTATGGTGCAGGCTTGTAATTGGGACTCAATCGTTAGTCGGTTGGCAAGTCGGAAATTCCACTGATGTTGTCCATTAATATAAGAGCAATTCTCGGGAAAATCGGTGATCTAACAAACAGTTTGCAGTGAAGAGGAAGGAAAACTACAGCTATAGTGTTGTTGCAGGAAACGTGGTTGCCTTCTGACATTGATGATAAAGTCATTTATCTTAATGTTTATTATCACATTGGATCCGAATGCCCAGGAGATCTCCAAACACACACTGGAGGCGTCAAAAATTACCTTACCAAAGAGTAGCATATGTTCATCTCAAAGCTCTCGGAGCACCCAACGACTTCAGTTTTCTGTCACCTACTGAGGTGTCAACCAAGGTTTCCGCACGGCTTTTTAACTCCCCTAGTTGAAAAGGCGTGTATAATTCCGGACACGACGCTGTTCGACTTGAACAGTTTTGTAATTCACCGATCTGCAGCCAAAGTTAGAATGTTTCATCTGTGGTCTCGAGAATGACTTCAATAAGAGTAACACAACTTTCAGTAACACCACGGGTTAAGACATGTTGGAGAAACTTCCCACTACATTAGAAGAGCATCCAAATTTGTGTTTTACTAACAAATGAAGTTTTTTCCACGCGAAAATTTGCACCTTTTGGTAATACAAAAGGTTGCATACTAAAGCGCATCCTAAATTATACGGCGAGGTCAACTTTGTTGTGTTGAAAAAAGCATCCAGAAGTCTTAAACGGTGCAACTTCATAGTAGATTACATGGACAAACTCAAAGCAACACAGTCTTCAAGTAATATTTAATTTGCACGAATAATTATTGTCAGCTAAATGCAGTTACCTCACAGACTGCTTAGACTTACGTTTTGTTATTTGTTACCCTTTTGAGACAATTTATTTGCGTAAAGGCAGAATTTCGTCGCTATTGCTTGTGCAACGAAGGAGAAAATAGGACAGGTTTATAAACATAAGGTAACTGCTTGTGTTAAACTTCCGTCCATTGGTATGAAACCTGATATAAAGAGTCCAAATCGCTGTACGTTCAAATCGCTTCAGGCAACCACAGAACAGATATCACCGAGGATGTAGATCAACTCAATGCTGAGTTCAGTTGCTCAGCATCTCACACACCCTACCTTTGTTCATCACTACTGAGCCTAATACTTTGGTTGCTTCCAAAGTTGTTGATAATAGCACACATGCCTAGGGGACGGGATGCTCTAACACCAATCGCTCTGAAAGAATGCGCATACGTTGTAACATCTCCGAAAGAGTTCAAGTACCCGTATTAAGTGCGTTACCTTTTCCGATATGTTGATATCAGCCGGAATGACAACAGTGCCTAAAAATGGATCACGAAAACGTTGGCCAATAACTTACATTTCTGTGCTGCCAGAAGTACCGAAAAATTTACCGATTCCACGCGTAAGTACACTGCAGAATTCAAACAGCGCTCATAAATCTTCGCTTTCTACATTGTATCCCGTTTCCTATTCAATCCATTTCCGTGTGATAATTTTTCTGCTTGTCGCCAATGGCGTCAAAATATTGCGGGGGATTAGCAACAATGAAGATCACTATGTATTCTAACATGACCTGGATTGAATTTAGGAATGGTCAAGGAGGAAGCTGTTTCAGTTGAACATGGTTAAGTGTAAGGTGATTCCTCTGCATTACTAGCCGGAGAGCATTTACAAGCTTGAAGACCAGACCTTGCAGAAAGCCTCACAGAAGCGTGACCTGGATGTACTAGTCCAGGAAGATTTCGGGTGTTCCAAACAAGCAGAGAAGGCGACGAGAACCGGCAATTAACACTTCGGCCTTTGGAGTGATTTCGGTCAGTTTCAACCCTCGACCATTACCCAAATGTTTAATGTCAACGTGCGACCGCACATGTTATATGCTATCCAGACGTGGTAGCCGTAGCAGAAAAGGGATCTCGTTGCTCTTGATCATCCACTCAAAAGGGTAAGCAAGTACTTTAATGGCCTCTTTCATCTACCCTAACAGAAAAGACAGAAAGGTTTAAGTATGTAGAGCAATCGATAACGGCTTTTGCAGTGGGATCACATAAAAGTTTACCAAATTCTGAAGAAGGCAAACCACATTTGCCACCCGCCGCTGAAATGGATCCACAATACAAACCTAAGCGGTTATCCTCTAAACCTGACAATACAGTATAGCTAGCTCGAATACCGTAGACATTTCGTTTCCCTCCGTGTGTGCCAAACTTTAAATGCCCTCCCTAATTATGCCGACCATGCTCCTAATCTGGCGATATTTAAAAATCCATTTGACGATGCATTTTCTCCGTTACATTTCATTTAGCCACGGGCTAAAAAACGCAATCAAACCGTGTCTTGTCAAATTCCCAACCAAGATGTTTATGGATTTGTACGTTTAATACGCGAACATCTCCGCTATTCTACATAAGTCTATGGTGAGTCCACCAAAGTGCTTTTCACTTTATTATGCAATTTGCTTTTTGTAATAATTTCCATCCCACGGGACTTGTTAAGCAGTGCCTTTTTCACCCGTAATAAACCATTGGTCCATTGTTTTATGGTTAGATAATGCATTCAATACCGTACGGTTCCTATGTCTGATTGCACTGAAGATTTAGCGCTTTGACAGTTCACTGCTGTTCAACATTCCGTTAGAAAATATATTCTCACATTGTGTAAGTAGCTGTGTGTATTATTTTACAAATTGCGCTTATTTAACGCAGCTTTACTGCAGAACTACTTATGTAATACCTGCCAGTTTGGATTTTTAGCAGAGAGATATCATATCCCCATGCTATTCAAGACTTAAGTTGAAATTCTCCCTGTGCCATCAAACTGCATAATCTGTAAACATGCTGGCGAAGTTGTTCTGGGTTATGGAACTACAATCATAAGGGGCTCTTTGAATTCCAAAGGGGAGTAGATGAACTAGTGACATGATCCAGCTATTGTTCCGTCTCACAAACCTTCCACTTGCTGTTACGCAGATTTCTGTCTTCTACAACTCAACAGGCTACTTAATATTGTACATATATTCCATACATTTATCGTGGATATCAACAGTATACCTCATACTTTTACCGTGGAATGTCAAGGGTTTTCCTAGCTCTCAATATATCTTGGTCTACACACGTTTCTGAGAAATTCAAAAAAATGTTTGAAGGCCCTCATTTGGCGCCTTCATACTTAAACTGCAATCCGTTCCCCGTGTTTTAATTCAAATGTTTATAAATGTATTCATGCTGCCTCATGGCATATATGCGCAACTTTCTCTTACTCTTGCAAGATTTGGATTCGGGAACGTTAGTGCACATTAGAGACAATGCACTATGTGTATGTCTAATAGATGTCTTTTGAAATCTGTTGCCGTTGAATTAGACGACCCGGATGGATCACTAGCTTTGGTGTTGTAAGATGCGTTGCCCCGCGTGTGCTCGGTACAGAAGCGGAACTTACGTATACCACTCGCGTTATGTTCCTTGTGGCGATCAGTGCTTTCGTTACCCGTTTTTCTCCGGACCGGTTTGTCTCCAGCGCTGATCTGCCGATGATATGAATTAATAGCAGCCAGTTCGAATGTGACTAGCGGAGTAATGAGCTAGAAATAGTTAGATTAAGTGGTTCGGATACTGTGTGGCGATTATTAATGCTGACTTTTCTCCTTAACCAATGGTCAGAGCTCCTAGGGATTTGATGGATGGTCAGTTCGGTTTTCCTCGATTCCAAAGGCGTAACACTAAAACTCGACCTCTAAATAGTTGTTTAAGCTGCTCTTTTACAAATTTCCTCGTGCACCACTATACATTTGGCAAGTGGCATGCTCGGCGTACGCGACAAATCCAAGGCGCATAAGTCACCTTTGGAGCGACGTTTAGTCTACCTGACTAATTTCACCACGCTCAGCGTGGAATGCAATGGTACTTGTAGGGCAAGCTGGCGGCGTTCTTATCATCCAGGTGCATTTTGTTTCTCCACGTTCACTAATTTGGGGGACCACATTCAGTAACAGCTGTTGTCGCAATAGAGCACTGCACTTGCTCGATCACTTGAGGTTGAGGGTAATTGATCTTCAAATTCGCTGACATGGTTACGGTTGGCACTTTTGTTGCGGGAATGACGCACACGCACAAGCAGCTTGCTTGTCACCGTTGGACAAAAGCAATCAAAACCGGAAATAGACTTGCTTTTCCTTAGCAATTATCATGCATGAGTGGTTCGTAATGGTGGATAACGCGAGCTATTGTCTATCGAATGTAATTTCTCAACTGTAAAAACCTGTAAAAAACTAATAGAGTTTAGCTCATGAATCTGCTCAAAAGAACTGCCAAATGTACTTAGGTTGCATTATTCAAGACTTGTAAATACAGCAATTTTATCCAATACGAATTCGTGTGTGCTGACCGTGCTAGATCAAAGGGAGCAGGAGAACCGTTGATAGCAGTAGATATGCGAAAAAGCTTCAAAAACTATTCAAATTTCAGCCCATCTCTCATCACGGAGAGCGGGTTGATATAATGCTGTCTGCGTTCAGTGCGACAGTAAACAGTGTCGGACAAAGGTTTTAATGGCAAGTAGTTTACAGTTTGACTTAGCGAGTGGCAAGAAATGCATGCGCAATAAAATTGCAATCTACAGCAGTAAAGCTTAAGGTGATGCAAAGCCATACAAAGTGCCGCAGCATTTCTGTCATCTTGCTACCCCTGCAGTAGTGTTCACATCAATAGTTGCGCAATCTCTTCGTGTTATTGTAAAAAGCATTAGACCATATATCCACCAAATGCCGTAATTTATATTTAATTCCCCAGTTGCTGACCGTGGTCACACACAGCAATAAAATTATTTCATTCTCAGCTAGGGGAAACCTAGATAATTGAGATATCTACAAACTAATTCCTGAACTCTCCGTTTCTAGCTACTCCCTTTGGAAATTGGTGCAAATCACAATGCCTGTAAAAGTCTCAGCTCCTGAGACGAGGTCAGCTGCGAGACAAAAGGCACAAAACTTAACCGTTGCCGTGAGAACACTGCAGAGAAGGCCCGCTCACAAGGTAGACCCAGTAATTGAGATATCCAGTAGAACATCATCCATGGAAACAGATTTAAGATAGCAATGGAATCAAACAAATGACAGCTAACGCCACTAAAGCACATTCTGGACCCCACCTCAAAAGAAAGCACAATGCACTGAACACTCGAATAGAGCCGGTAAACTTATAGCTACTATGGCCACTGAAGTTGACGAAAGGCTTACACGTTCTAAGTACGTTGTCATGTTTAATATTCCGGATACGTACCCGAAGGATGAAGTATAGCCTAAACTTTATTGGCTGTTTCCTTATGCGACGCAGAGTGTGCTGTAATATGACATTGCAAGAGTTCACACAAAACATTTGTCCAATATTAATGAACATCAGAACATCTGAGGTTGCCTGGTTGTTCACCTAAAACCGGAATCTAATTGTAGTTAATACTGAACTCAAGTTTGCATCAATGACAGCAGATCGGAAGAGAGGTCTAGAAAAATAGAACTATTTCAGTAAATCGTGTAATCACAAATTCTGAACAATCATCATAAAAACCGATGTTTTGCTGAAGTTTACCCCATAATGTTCACCTAGATGACACTGTCGTACCTGAGCCCAGTTACCCCGCGGAGGAGATTCCCTGCGCAAACCAACGAAAGGAGATGATAACCCTAAATGAAGATACGCTCCAAGCTGTCACACACGTTAACGAGCTAAACGTCGAATTACCTAATAGAAATGAAGTAATAAGCATTTGTCAGCATTTGTCAGACCGATACCAAAGAAGGAAACGAGTCCTTTTCGGTAGCACGCTGAGCGAATAAAAGTCCTAGTTGTGTCTACTACGCCAGTATTCCCTGCAGTACAGAACCATAGGGCGAAATTCGGAATCAAGCCTGGGCCAAACAACCAAATATCCCACAGTCAATTTCAATATAAATGCACCACCTCCTATAAAATAAACCACCATAAATCATGGAATGCCTCTCCACCAACACGACATGATAAGACCCAAAGCCAAAAGTCTCCACCACAACATACTCCAGAGCCTCTGTACGACCAACTCAAGTAGTTTCGGAGAAGTAAACGATTTCGTGAGTCAACTAGTCACAGTAAACCTGGCTGTAGGCTCAATAGTAGAAACTCTGCAGAAAACCGTCGCAGCCCATAGCCGTTTCCAAACCCAACTTGGGAGCACATTAACACAAGTGGAACTGTAGTCATTGACCTAAATTAAGAAATTCATAGGGCTGAGCGGGCAACGCACAATAGAATCCCTCAGCTACTCACACAGCAACTAGTCTTTGTCCTGCTGCCATTCCCTCCCATGAAAAACTCTCAGCATCCTTTTTGCGTTACCCTATCCCCCAATGTTATGCCAAGATTAGGATTTCCACCACCAAGACCCATGAATCGACATATGATCTCTGTATTATAACATCTTTGGAGTCAATATAACCTAGCGATCACCAAATCAGGAATTCTCCATTGTGGAACACCACCAGAACAATACAAGCAAACAGCCACTCTTAACCCCCCCGCATCACCTCTATTCTCTAGTTTCCGCTGTTGTAAACGTTCGTACCCTACTACCTAAATTGTACCTTCTTACAATTTTAGGTGGCGTAAAACTCCCCATTTGGTTTTCATTACTGGAATATAGTGCAACTTGGACACAAGTGACGGTCAGTTTCAACTTATTGGCTACCACCAGTTTCGAAAAGACAGTCTCAGCAAACGAGGAGGAGAATGCGCTATCTATATTCGGGATGATAACATAGTTATGCCTGTTGATCTTCTGGCTCGCAATGACCTAGAACATTCGTGCTGGTTAGCCATCCATTCCAGTGATCTACTATTGGGCTGCACCTATAGATATCCTAGCACTACAAATCATCATACTGAACAAATAGTTGTTTCTATCATCGTTGCTTAAAATATTTCATACAAACACTAGTTTGTATATGGAGATTTCAAGCTACCGCAGCTTGACTGGACACGGCCTACACTTAAAGTAACTGGGAGCCTCATGGGATCAATGGTTGGACTCAACAAGTTAATCAACCTAGAAAGTGCCAACACTTTAGTTCTGATATTCACCATGGGAATTCCGTCAGTGCTCATCTCTGTTGGCATTCTACTAATAGGCTGCGACCATAATAGTGTGCTTTGCAGCCTGAATGTTAAAATAGCAGCCAAACCATGAGTTAGTGACAAGCCTACTCATTACGTCCATATAGTAGTATGTATCAAAGCTGACACTCTCCTCAATAACCTGAGTTGGGACAATTTCTTCTTAACACTGGATCTAACGTTGGCGACGAACGAATTAATAAACAATCTTAGCACCTGTATCGACCTATTGGCAGCCACACTGTGGAACAAACCTCAGAACAATAGTGGTCAACGCAAGCCATTCGTCGAAATTATCACCAAATTGAAGAAACACAAGTCCCAATATCGCTAAGCAATGACTTATCAACATTAATGCAAATACATGTGGATCTACTGAAAATGAAACATCAAGCACAGCAGGCGGAAATCACCAAAGAAAACAAAGCGCTAAAAAATCCGCAAAAGATACAAACATTGGAGAAAATTCTCAACAGGAGGAATGCAAAGCAGTACCAACAAATCCAAAGTCTGACATTAGCAGTTGGCTCAACAACCGAGAACCTTAAGCAAATGTGTGTAGTATTGTACTCTTAGTATGGAGCCTCATTCAATACGGATATCAGTATGTCCAATCCTATTCTAAAACGGAAGACGGATACAGAGCTCTTGGGTATTAATGTGAGCCAAAGTGATGTTCAAAAGAGTATACTCTCCATAAAACTGCTATTACAGCCAGGACCCGTTGGTATTCCTCCAGCTGTCATCTGCTTATGTTAAACGTCTGCATATTATTCTCAAACACTAGATACTTATCTCCACGATTCTAGAACTCAGTAATAACACCAAAACTCAAAGGTAACTCCCGATCTGCAGTGACAAATTATTGCTCTATTATTCATACTGCGGCAACCTCAAAGGCACTGGCGCGAATTGTCAAGCATGGCTTCGTTCAATTCTTAACAAGATTTGCTTTCTTACGAAGCAATCCTTGTAATTTGTCAAATATAATGGTTCCACCACGCAACGCTGGTTTTTGACAGTGATATGGCAGTTAGTGTTATTCTACTAGACATGCACAAGGCCTTCGATGGTGTGGCACATAAAACTTCGTTGTTCGTCCTGCACTCTTACGGAGTCAGCAACACATTGCTAAGCTGTTTTAAATCCTACCCAAAAGATCGATCACATCAAGTTAAAATTGACCAGTAACTCTGCTCCTCAAGAGAAAGTAAAAGCTGTGTTTTCCAAGGTAGTGTCCTTCAACCACCACTTTTCCTAATATTTATAACTACCTTCTGTGATTCTATCAAATGTGGACAATCATACCACTTTGGGGATGATAATAAACTCGTCTACTCATTTCCACCCGATGGTCTTGAGGAACAGGAACATAAATGAGGACTTATCAGCGCTGGAATCCTGGAGTGAAAATTGGTCTATGAAATTTTCCGCTGAAAAATAGCAAGTTATTGGATATGAATGCTGCGTACCTTGATGGCTCCATCACCCTAGCAAGTACAACAATCTCAAACTCCTCCACAGTTAGGGAACTTGGAGTGATATCTTTCGCATCGCTGAACTTTTCCGAGCATGTCTCATATCAGAGAGCAAAGTTAAGGCAATTAATATCATATATCACTTAATCCTTTGTTCCAACTGAAGTGAGACTAGAAACGTTTAGCTTTTCTTGAGACCTATGCTGGTGTGCTGTACAATCATAGATGGTCATATGCGTAGAACAAATCGCATTGCTTTGGAAAACATTCAGCGCTTTCGCAGTCTTCAACCCCACCTTCTATGACCTCGCCGCTTTGGAAATAACCTAACCCTCTTTAACAACATTATACACTGTCGGGTGTGCATAACTTTGCAAAATGTTTCAATATATCCCACAAGAAATAGGGGTTATTCACTACCCATAAACAAGGGGAACTTAAAGATTCGTGCCAACTTATTCCTGTTAAGGTACACTCATATCCGAAACAAGCTACTATTGAAATTACGGGCCAGTGAGAACTTAAACAATTTAAAAATCAACTTCGGAGCTTTTCTCACCATGCAGTACATAATGAAAACACTTGGTTTTCAAGTGTCTACAGATGCGTTTAGTTCATCAGATCCAAACAACATATGACCTATATTGCAGGTGCACTACAGTCTACCCACCTTAAACTTATGCTCGAAAACGCTGCCTTTGAACTCCCTATTGCAGGGGGAGAAGCAAAATAAGGCGTATATCTTGCTTGATGACTCCTTCTTAGATTTTAAATATGTGACTAGCATATGGCATCCAGATAAATCACATCAGTTAGTGCGCTTTGAAAGGATGAGCCAACACAATAATAACGCTATCTGTTATTCTAAACTGCAATATTTCATCACACCCAGTCACACGGCATCCTATACTATCGCGAGGCATGCTATTTGCCTACTTATTTTGTTGCTATTTATACACCCTAATTTAACTTTTCTTTCTCCTGTTACTCTTTTAGTCATGAGCAAGCGGATCTCCTGAGGTGATGAGGTAATGGTTTGAAGCTTCTAAGCAACATGTATACATACGCTAAAAGACCCACTGGTGCAGAAATCAAACAAGTTCAATCTGAACTGATGAACTCACACTTAATAGCTAGGTCGCCAACCGGTGATCCCGATCACCATGCAGGCAAATAATTATGAATTACAAAAGAGCTGATTGGTTTGAGTATCTAGCTCACCAGAAAAAAGCAATTGTCCAAATAATGAAGAAAATCGGTAGTGGCCAGCGTGGTTTTAGAGCACACCTACACGTGACCAGTTGGGACGTGGAGGTGCGGGCGAAACCTCTGGAAGGACTACCCCGCTTGGAAGTAAGTCCTTGGGAGACGGTTCCACGGATGATCGTATTACTTCCCTCGTTCTTTCTTATACTACTTCATTCTGCATTAAAACTGTTGGGTACTTGGTTACTAATTACTTAATCTCTAACGTCCTACCTTATCAATATTTCCCATTAACATATTCCTTGGACTACATCAATGATCTTAGTCGCGGTGCCTTTCCTCCCTATTTCTATGCCAAGCATCGGCTAACTGTTGCACATTCTCCTAATCGCACTGTCTTTGTCATCTTCTACAAGACTATTGCGCACTGATAATGTCCTGACTTTTCAGAGTTCAGACGTCTATTTATTTCTCTACCTAGTTGTTTTAATTCTCTTTTTTCAACATAACTTTCGTGCATAGTCACGCAAGCCCTAAATATCCACCAAGTGAATGCGGAAAGGAATGTGATTGAGCTCACTAAGCGTTTCAACCAGATGTCAGCCAAAACACAACGTGCTTAGTTTCATTCATAACCAAACCTAAGAATGCCTAGACACCACGCTATGCCTTAACTGCTTACCTTATGAATACTGTCTACAGTATTTTGATAATGCCACTGGAGTTTGATGTTCCACTGGAGTTACCTTAATATAGTTTTTTCTTATTTTTGCAAATCGCCAACTTGATACGCACACATAGCTGCAACTCTGCTAATCCAGTCTAATAAGTAAGCTTGTGTATTATTTATTTGATGTTGATTTGTGAATCTAACTGTTTCATCTTTTCCATACTCCCTCCGCCAACAAACCCCCGCCATCACAGGACCACCAACCTGCATTAAAACAATCAAATTTGAATACCAGCGAACTGGTAGCATACGGCCACAAAGTCCCAAATGAAAATATTCGCAAAAACATCCCTATTTTAACTCCGTAAAATACTGAGCCATTGACAACTGCACATGCTTGAACATGTTGCAGTGTAACTATGATCCATCTCTTTGTCGGCTTGGTATCTCAGTACCACGAGAAAGTTTCCCTATTATTATTATTATATTTGCCTGAATGCATATAGATGCAAAGACAAAATAAGCTGGTGATTAGTTTGGTTGGAATACTTGTCGTGTAGCTGTAATCAGCAACAAAACATCTCACGGAAGAGGAGAAGCCGTTAGTGAAAAATAGTCTGTCATCTCTGATGTTGCAATCTGGATTGTTCGGTTTATCCATTTAAACCAGAGATGTAAAACTTGTTCGTCTATGAATTGAGTCTTGCTATTAAGCTGATATCATTTTTTAACAATTAGATGTTACGTTCCAGCGGATAGCCAGCTTCTAGGCGTTAGCGTTTCGATTTGAAATTAAATATGTTAATATATTCAAGCTCATGGCCTTAAGGATGTAAGTTAATAGAATTACTACCCCCTAAATTTAACTATCTGAGATTTAGTCAGTCAACTGTTGTTACATCTGTGCATAAAATTAAACTGCTAAAAGAGATACTGCAGACGATCCATGGAGGTAATTGTGACTAATATCGACCCGAATGCGCATAATTCAGAAAACCGTTCCAACCCAATATTACGCTTTACGGTGGCTCTTTTGGTCAACCAACTAGTGAGCAGACTTTGGCAGTCGCTACAAGTACAGCTCACGCGTTACACGCTCTAAAATTAATCCACATTTTATTAACCGCTGTCATGTCAATGCTATTGATGTTAACAATTACTTGTTATTGGATACCGAAAACATCTTCTGAACTATTTAGTAAGTCAGTGTATACTGTACGCTAGTCTCCGATACACTTAGTCGTATTTCCGAATTTCGGGTTTTGACATCACTGCAATGCTTTTGTTAAAATAATTACCATTAGTTTTCTTAAAGCACCAGAGCTGTTTTACCGTGCCCTTACTTCAATTCATGCCTCTAAAGGCTAATCATGGAGTTTGGATGGACCCTATTTACACAGTATATAGTTAAGTATTGCTGTCATCTACGAAAAATGTTTATCAACTTTATTAAACAACAATAATTCAAAATAATGGTAAGACATTATAATTAGCATCACGCTAAAGAAATCGTGTGCTTGACACTGAAACCTACAGAAAGTCATAGATTCAAAATTTAAAAACTGCTCTTAAAAGAGCATTTTTGCCACTTTTATCACTTGCATATTTTTATCTACGATGGCAAGCAGCATAGATTTAACTAAACATATTACAGTGACGTCACTAAGTAATTTATGTGCGGAGTGACGTTTTGGCCTATGTATTACTGAGGAAGGACAAAATATAATTAGAACATAATGCAAATAGACCGCGTCATCTTATTTCCGTTAACATTTTTTACACATACGACAAAATTCAGAAGAGTAATCTGTTACCCCCCAGTAATTGCTTGAAGTATTAACCCTTCAAACTCTGAATCATCACGATTACAGTGTAAGTGAACAAAATTTACAGTGCTTCGGTGTTTATTTCTTCAAGGTTTCTAATAGGGGATACACATGTTATTACTTTAACTCTCTTTAAAACGGATTTCTCATATAACGTTGGAAAGTAAGCATTAATGAAACCCATTGTGCTAATGCTAATACTCTGGATTGCACGTTGAAGGCTTTCGTTAATAGTGTATAAATGTTAAGCACTAGAATCACTGTAAGCTTTTGTGCAATGCATAAAAAAACCGGTGTATGAGTAGTATTAAGTGGCAAGAATTGTAACGCACCTTGCTGAATGGCGTTTAATTACCGACAACTTTTGATGTAAAATGTCATGGTGGCTACAAGTTATAGTGTAGTACTCTAACGGGAGCTACACTATTCGTGGGAATTATTGTGTCCGTGTCTTGTTTGGCAAATTGATCGATTTATATACTTAGTCAATTATTTTTTCTTTCACTACTTGATGCAGGGTGTTTTGGATAACGTGAAATCACTGAATCATTGAGTGAACAGCTCTGGGCCTATTATGCCGTTGAGAGAGGGGCCAGTAAGAGTCCCCTGGTAAACAAGATCTGTGTCAAAATATCTAGACGTTTGTACGGACACATTCCTTGGCATTATTTCATTGCTTGGTTCGTGTTTGTGAAATCTGCACGACTATGCCCTATAAGTGGCTTGAAGCAGTTGACCTGAAATTTATTATGGTATTTTAAGCTCCAAACACATAATATGATATTTAGCTTTGTGTTAAATTTAATAGGTTTTGTAGTCTATGGTTTATAATATGTTCGCTTTTTGTAGTGCGGCACATTGGTTATATCTCACCCCCGACTAACGTGCGTGGTTAATGAATTAGATCTTAATGTATAAAATAATGTATTACCTAATGTAAGTGCATACAGAGTTTCGGCTATTGTTGTGCAACATAAGGATCAATGCAATCACTTGGAACCAACAATGGAGTGCCTCCTTAGTGTAGAAGAAGGTACCAAGTATCACTGAATGTCATTATGTTGCAGATGGTGAAAAGTCGCGTTATGAACCTTCACACAGCTTTAGTTTCTTCGGAATCTGAATACGTCGAGCTTAGCGATTCCCTTTGGGCTTTAAACGACGATCAAAGTGCAGCAATAGGACAATGCTGCATACGTTCTTCACTAATCTATCATCTTCACCTTGGTTGGAAACTGTCAGGTGTGGGTTATTTTCAGCGGGAAATTCGAAAAGCAAGCACGCAAATTGAGATAGCAGTGCACCAAAGTAGATGCTGACCTTTTATATTAGGGGTTAATGATCTTGAGCAATATCGATTTTAGTAATACTACAAAGACTGCCGCTACTCAGGAGACACTGGTGAAACAACTGAATCGCTCATTGCATATACGAGCTGGGGTTCAACCTAAACATTAAGAGAAACTGAAGAATACGCACGCGATAGAAGCAGTACAAATTTTGAACTGTTCTCCGAGCTGAGTGCTTATTGTGCAGACGTTTCCTTGCCTGACAAGACAACAACATCAGTGTGGCATCAGGGGGCCTGGTTTGCAGTGCCTCATAAACGGCATCGAAATGACTTGCGAGGCATTGCGAACCAAGCCCCTGAAGCCGCATTGATGATATTGCCTTATCAGGCAACGAAATATCTGCGCAATAATCGCTCAGCTCCGAGAACAGCACAAATTCGGCTTCCACACCCAGAGCTACAGATATTCTCATTTATTTCAAAGCAGTGCAGTGTTCACGTTTAAGAACATCCAATACACACGACGTAATAGTGTAGATAGCTGAAGGCCAGGTAAGCACAGTTTGAACCCTTCCAGTGTCTGAGAAATGAAATGCATAAAACTGTGTTTAATGCAGCGCCTAACGATAACTATTCTGGACGGTGCTGGTACAACCGCAATACGACACGATATGCTCAGCCAATTAGGACCCATATCAAGTGTCTTTGAGAGCAAGTCACCATTTCTCCACAAATATTGTCATTTTCATGGTAATGATATCAGCAAGGAGACTGGCTTACTGTAGTGACTGAGAAGTGCCAACGTCGTCCAATTCTCAGTCACTGAAGAATAAATAATAATTATTATTATTTATTGACTGAGAATTGGACGACGTTGGCACCTCTTGCCATGAGGTGTATGTGGTACCATAAATACGGCGGTTTGGTAATTACCCCAGGTGTGGAGATCTGTATGGACATTGAAGTTATGCAGCCACACACTTCGAGTCGTGTGGAACCAAGCGGCTTGGTATCTGACAAAGCTGAGGTCATGTTACAAAGTTCTCCAAGGAAATTTGTGTTCGAACCCCACTTCTCCGAGAAGTTGACTGAATGATTATTGTTAGTAGCAACTTGGGTGTGCTTGTGTGTCAATTTATGCATGCAGTCGGATAGTCTCTAAAGCAAGCATAGTCCGATGTTATTGTTCCACGATCTCAAAGCCAAAAATAGGATTTCCATCAGTAGTTTTTGAACACAAGGTCCAGTTTAAGTCGTTTGTTCGATTTTCTTAATTTAGTGTGTTTCGGAATATGGTTGTTTAGGGTATATCCTTAGTCGATATATTGACCTCATTATTACGATGGTCCAATAAGTTTATAAAACCGTTACACTTCTCTTGCTGTTAGGCTTATCCGCAAGAAAGTATTTTCCACTACTTCAACACGTATCTAACACTCCAGTGATGCCCCAAAATATGTAGTTCCGCAACAACGAAACTCAGGTCGCAAACTTCACACTTAATTGTAACTTGTTACCTTTCTGATAAAAAAACAAAATGTACACTTCAGGCGTTTACGCGTAATTCAGAGAGCAGCTAGTAATCTACTTTACAAAAGGGTGTTACTATTGCGAAATTTTACTCTTACAATAAGCCGAACGTATCAACTTGGGTAGTGAATAGTACCACTATAGATTTCGAAAATAAAGCTGCGAAAACACACAGACACAGGATAGATTAAATGATTTCACTTAGTCAGAAATCAGCTGCTCTAGCCGTTCTAATTTTATACGTAGCTTTCCACTTTTCTGTCAGATTTTGTGGTTTGACAAATTAGGTTAATTTACCAACATCGTGGTCCAAGTAATTAGACCTTAAAATACATTGGAACTCATGAGCACAAACCGGAAAAAATGAAGAAACCCCCATAGAATTGAGTAGATGTACATTTTGAAGTAATCGTTTCGTGGTTGGAATGCGACCCGCAATTTCAAGGTGTATCACGATCCTTATTGAGGAGAACGGCAGCACATTCGATTGCGAGGATCGTATCTAAGGAAGCAGATCGATATTGGGTGTCGCTTATCCGAAAACATTGAAATACGCTACACTTTTCGACCACAGTTTATTCAATCAGTTTTCCTGAGAAGGCCTCGGATCGGGTACCAGTCGGAGGTAAAATGGTTTTGTGCATTTAACGACCAGGTCATGACGGGCAATGCTTGGCACAACGGTGAATGATTAAAAGGACATTTTATATGTACTCTGCTTGATTGTATTGCGACAAGCAAAGTCGACGGATACCGTGATTCGCACTTAAATGGACAGTAGCCAGTCCAGTCACAAGGATCGTAGCTGATGAAGCGGTCTGCTGTAGCTACCTAATGAGATCAATTAAGGTTGTTAGGCTTTTCGGAATGCAGTGCTTTCGAGTGGCCAAACCGATTTGCTTCCGTTTGGAACAATTATTTTGACATCTTTGTGGTATACACTTGTTGTTCTTAACAATATACTTACTATTGTGAAACAGTTTTATCGCCAGTTTCCTCAGGCTATTAAGCTCCCTGCTCCCTAGGGTAAGCCTTATGTTCTATCAAAATCCAGATAGCTAATGGGGAGATATAAAACCATCGGAGCTTTCACAAGTGTAGTAAAGGTTCACAATTTTTTGTCCAGATCATTCATAGTCAACTTGGCAAATGAGTGACTGGTAGATGGATATACGAACGGTATATGATGGAAAGTGTTTGTTACAATTCATCATCACGGAACCGAAATTGCATCTCGTTTGACACTTGATCTGTAAGGATAGACAGTCAGTTACTTCTCAAAGTAGCTGCTATTTGTGAACAGTTAGTTCCATGTTTGGCAATTACTTATGCTTGTGGACTGACTGCATTATTGAACAATTAATAACCGAGATACAAATGTTATTTCCCCATTGAATGTCAATCAGACATTGAATATTGTTAACCGCTACCCTACTCTAGTTACTAGTGCTGAACACCAGAATGCGTACTTGCACTGAGGTGTGTCAAGCAGCTATTTTCCTTGGTTAAAATGCTTTTAATCAAATTGCTTTAAAGAAAACAACAATGATGTCTAGTCAGTGCTGCTTGACTTGCGAAAATAGTGCAACTTGCCTGGAAGATATTCATTTATGTGGCATACAACTATAACCGAGGCAAAGTAAAAGCATTTTCATTATGATTTCATCTAGATATTTTAGGTTCGACTCAATTGAGATTTGACAATAGATGATTTCGCGCCATCTATATTAGGCACACTTATGGCATTAATAAGCATTTAAAAACATATTGCTTGCGTCCTATTATTATTATTCGCGAATATACAACTGTACCTCCAACAAAGAAATTAGCCAGTAATATTACATAAATAATAATGATAGGTCCTACTTCATCCCAGTTAGATTGGAAATTATGTAGCTTAGCCAACCTCACCCATGGCCCAGTGGTTTAAGCTGTTTGCTAGTTGGCATCCCCTTCTAGCGGTGATAGGTTCGATCCCCAGTAGGGGGCCGACCGAATGCGCACCAATGACGGGCCCCAATAATGTGAAACCCGTCTGGTGATTTTCCGGACAAGACTGTGTCATGTAGCTTTTGTACACCTAGGATGAAGCCACAACAAAATTACAACTAAAATCCTGCTACTCACGAGTAACGAATGAACCAGTTAATTTTGCTTTTGGTCCCATTTCACAGCAACCGGAGTTGGATCGATTACAAGCAGGTCAGAAAGCGAAAACAATTTGGGAATTATTTTGGTGAGTATGAGGTTGTCACTATATCGTTCGTTTCTAGCAAAGCTTTCGAACCAATCTACCAGGAGTTAGAAATCAATCTGCATGTTTACTGCTTCAGAAGCAAGCTGCTTTTGCATGGAAAACTGGTGTGTTCCACGAATGTTTTTCGAACCCCACGATTTACATTGGGTTGGCGTTGCAAGATACTTCTTATCGTATTGCCGTGGATTTAGAAGCATATCAAAAGTATCCAGAGCATGGACCCTGCTTTGAGCAGTATGTTTTCGTCAACAAGAAATTGCACGTACCTGTTAAGCAGTGTGTGACTGTGACAGGGTCAAATTGTTTGGCGGCACAACGTGCTGACAGTAAGCAACTATCACAAAAGTAACATTCAAATGGTGTTGCATTGCATTCAGCTTCTGCCCACATATTTCGGGCGTCTAGAATGCGTTTATTCACACAGTTCTTTGTTCAGAAGGCATAGGAGATCCTATTTGACAATTTCCTATCTTTACTGCAGATATGACTTACGATATCCGAATGTTTTACTATTCTTACCAGAAAACCTTACATACGTCGGTCTGCAGTACGGTGAGTTTGCGTGCGTCTTATAAATCTGACATATGAAGCTTTGAGAATTTTCGGTAGACATTTCAGTTTTGCTATAACAAGTTTAACATAACTGGCATAAATTTGGTCCACAAATTATCTGCTCTAGATATTTTCTCTGTTATCGTTTAACGGGCGTTTTAAGGCGTTTTTTATTACACCAGTTAAAACCACCTGCCTTCTTCATCTCTGATATGTTTAAATCTCGCAATACTGAATAAACTAAATAAACGTGCTATTTGAAGGAAAGCTGTGAGTGGGTGTACGTTGCAATTCAAACCTGTGTCAATTTGTTAAATTTGAATTCACGATATACTTGTAATTGCTTTCCTAATTTATTACACCTACTAGTCATCTCTAGGCACGTGGTGTTTGAGTTCCTTGTTTTGAAAATTCCTCAGATTTAATTAAACAGGGAAAATGATCGCTTTACCTGAAGTTAGCACTGGTAATGAAGGCAAAAGCCACTGGCCAACATCACTGGCTAATTTTGCACGGGAACAGTGGACTTAGTGTATGACACCATCAAGCGTGCCTCTGGTGCAATACTTATAAACATGCAATGGTCAGATTAGATGAACTCATTATTAACCAAATACACTCTCAATGTCGTCTTAGCTTCATACTAAGAGAACAGATTCGGGCCATAATACAAATTAATTTTTAAAATGCCACAAGACAACTTTTTACGTAGCCTTAGCGCTTAGCCTGATTTTGCTTTTGTCACTTTTATAATTCTCAGAAAATGGCATTGTCATTGAGATTTTGCTGCTTCCAATCTTTGATTAGTGAAAAATCCATTGTTTGGAAAGCGTGTAATTCATAAACCACCCTGCAGTATTCCCCTTTTCTACAGCTTAATAACTTGCCCCAAGGTACATCAACGATTCTGAGATTGTCTAATTATTCCAGTAAGCTTTTGGGGAAAATTCGAAACAAATGGACACATGCGGTTCAATTGGCCATACGCATCGCATCCTATGAGATGTTACTATCTGATAGCATTTACAAATCCATCGAATTGATTACTGGAAGAATTAACATTCTATCCAATCATTGTGTAGATGTTATTCATGTATTAAAAAGCGATTTTGCTCCAGCAGCTGGTAAGTTTTAGGAACATATACAATTCAATACCTCAACTGGTTCGTTATTGCTAGTTGTTCATGGCAAGATTTGCATATTTGACTAGTCCTAAAATAAGCTGAAGAAGAATATTAATCATGATTTAGCTTACATAAGTTTGTGTTATACGCTAGTGAGGATGGTGAACTAGCAAATAAAATATGCAATACAATAACAGTAACTTATTGCCCAAGTGCGACATTTCGGTGACGTTGATACGTGGGTTAAGGTAACCGAAGTTATAACTGAACACCTGGACTGTCTCCGGTTACTTCAGTAGGACTTACACAGTTTTGATTAAAACAATAAACAAAAAAATTGTAAGAATTCCTCACCGGAATGGATGTAAGTTTTGAGCTAGTTATACTAACTCAATCAACATGTTTTCTATTAATTTATGTGCTTTCTCTGATGACTGAGGACATTACATTTAAAGAAAACGGGTCCTAAAATTTGCTGAAAGGACAACAATTTTGTTCTGAATGGCATGCCATCTAGATTACTTAAACGGCAACACTGTTCAACAAATACACTGCGAAGCTTACTCGACGCCTCAGGAGCATACGAGCGAAACGGCTACAATAGCCAGTCCTTTAGACTGCAGCGATCAAGTAAACTTCCTTTTCGAGTACATCTGTTATTCTGGGTAGTTGAAAAAATTCCCGACGCTTCCAAGATTAGCACCGATTACGCTGTACTAACCACAATTACTAGCACAACTGACTACGCTTTCTAGTTGAACTATCTCCCAGTGCCGTCTGATGGCATTTTACTCATCAACTCGTTAGGTTACTTGCCCGCGCTTCGCGAAACATGCCTTCTCGCACGATGAGAGCAAAGCTATTCATACGTAGCAGGACGCAGAGGAGCATGGTCATCAGAGATACAATCTGGCAAACAAATTAGTCGCCAGGCGATGAAACACAGGAAGCATGCACTATCCAGCGTAATCACTGTGTGATCTTGGTACGCGAGGATTAGCAAAAGCATCAGGAGGATCTTGCGGGCAACATTTTCTTCAAACCAAATCTCATTTACACACTTTAACAAACTCCATAATGTGTTGCGGAATAGTACTGCCCTCCGCACGCCGAGTGGAACAGCACAAACCAGGACAGAAGCGGCCAACACCCTGTGTCAGAGATTTTCTCAACCTTCCAAAACACCACCTTGTCGCATATGCTATTCACACAATTTATGCCACCATCAGGTGTTTGTCATATCTCGTTTACGGCTGCAGATGTTTTGAAAACGATAAGTTCTGTATGAGAGCTTCCATCTCCAGTTGCTGCTAATATCCGACCATAGAGCTGAAGTTAACTGCATTGAAATCGCCTGATGCAATCTCCAGATTCTTCTAACGACGTCTCAATGCGTTGTTTTCCCACAATGTGGAAGCATTGGATCATTACTGCATTCGCAAGGAGGGAACTCGTGTGCATCCAGCCGACTATGGCGCGAAAACAGTCTTTCCAGTGCTATCCAAATTAATGGAGCACATTATTGTTGGATCAAATGTGACTTACTTGGAATCAAACACAATTATAGCACCAGGACTGCATAGACATCACCAGAACCGGTACTGCACCCCAAACCTGCTGCTTACTTGTTCCATTTAGACTGGAATCGTCGACAGCAGAGTGGGCATTTACCTCATCCCGCTAGACTTTTCGTAGGCGGTCAACAGTCTGATCCACCATATCCTCAGTTACATGCTTCAGAGCCGTGGATGCATTGCTGATTGAACGAAATCTGCACGTGGGGGTTCGCAGCTCTATCTGTAACCCTATCTACGTTCAGTGCGGAGGGCCACAATGCTCAGTAGTTGGTTAATGCCTAATCCTGTTTTCAACGGAAAAGATCTTGCAAGAGTGGACAAGGCTACTTTCTTACCCTTTGCCGCTGATCTCAAGATATGGCAAGCCATCAAATCCATAAGTGACCACGCAACGATTCAGGATGATCTTGTTAGATGTACGAATGGGCGACTCAGAATCTGCATCATTCCAATGCTGTCAAGTGTAAGGCAATGAGAACACGTGGTTATTCAATGGCTGATAAAGCCGGGGTATCAGACTTTGCAGCATGCTTTAATGTATGCGATCTAGGCATCATGGTAAAAAAGATATGGACTGTTCAAGTTGGAAAGGGAAGGAGTCCATTAACGCCAACAAAAACCTTGGACAGTTTCTTAGAGAGCTCGAACGCTTTGACTCTTCAATCTTCCCTCATATTCTTGTTGGTTACGTCAGGCCCCATTCGGAATGCACCATCCACCCCTGCAGCACCTTCACAAGCTCGACCTTACCGCACTTAAACTGTCACAAAGAAGTGCAACAAAAATATCAAAGATCTATTTCATCTCTCTCAAAAACTTAGGGGCTATGGTGGACAAGAGCAAAGCCTGCGTGGCGAATTGCTACTTACAGTTTTGATACAATTCAGAGATTAACAAGGTTTACGGTAAATAATATTATCAGATATATTCAAAACTCTCTTCGAGCATGGTCATTGGACCTTTTTCAGTGTCATAATGTTCAGTTTTCTCAAATTCCGTAGACCGTTTTACAATATTCAAACTTCGGTCTAGCACATAATTTACCCGTTTGAGACATGGAATGCCTCAAGCTATGAGAGTAGTGGATTGGGTGATAATTTTTATATCTTGCATAGAACCGCTTTTGTGTTCTGGTATTATAACCAATGGTTTCCTGTGCATATGATACTCAACTTTGATCATGGGAAGCTTAAATACATTAAACAGATACAGCGAGAACTCTGAGCCTCCGTGTTTAGCAAGAAATCTCAGGATATTATCAAGGCCTGGTGTGCATGATGACCCAACTAATCTGATGTGACGACATATATCACTAACTGTGAATTCAACCGTTTGGAGTGTATGGCTGCAATGTTTATCAGCTTGGATTGAATCTCCCTTCTTGCATTGATACCATAGCTAGACCTGAATTAGTCACTGAAGATCGAACATGTGATTGGGCGGTCGGTTATGCCAGGTCCACCAGGTTTTACAATCGAGATAGTACAGATTATTGGTAGCTTTTGTGAGTAGTGTAAGTTTTGTAGCAAGTGGAAGACACGAGTAAACTATGCACAATAATCTGCATCGACGCGGAATCGAACACCGGACACACGGATTACCGGTCCGCTGCCCTACCAACTGAGCTACCGAGTTAATACAACGGTCTACGGTCCAAACGTTTTGAGATGGAGCCTGTCACTTTGCGCCTTTCAGAGTACCATTACCTCCTTGGAGCGTGGCATTTTTTGATAAGAACAGAGTGCCTGTAAAAAGAAAGCCATATATATGACTTACCAAGAGCTTTGGAGTGACACTGGTGTGGGTATTCCCACATGTAGTCAAAGAGGATTAGGCACTGTCCACCATTCGGTTTGCTCTAAGGTCATGATCGGATGGACACTGGCTACATAGTCTAGTGCAAACATGGAGAGGAAATTAAAGTATGCTTCCTGTATAATGATAATGAGGGTGCACTAATTACATGCGCTGGGAGAGAGATCCAGTGGTGTGACACTGAGGGAGAAATCGTTTCGTACACTTTCCAATCGGCTGTTCTACTGGTCAACGTCAACGAATGCCCCCACAGGAATGTGGTTTGATTGAGTTTGCAACAGATTGTGACCAATCTGGTTGGGTATTTTATGATCTGCTGCATCATTATAAAATCGCTCTGTAGACACTGAGAACGTCCGGCATACACTTTTAGATTTCAGCCTGAGGAGGGTTAGCAGGCGGGACAAAGTTTAGACGATATTTGTCGTTTTGCATTGTACAGTATCGTGCTTGCTGACATGGTGCTTTTGCAGGGTCGCCAAGTTTGGTTATCATATTCTGCGTGCGTCATCAAATACACCCCATACATTTCCAGAAAGAATGTGACATCGAAATTCCTGAATGCGATACGTAGGAGACCTAACTGCTGAATTGCTTTCTACGATCAAACCGAGATCGCACAAAGAAGAAACCCGTTGCAGAATTTGTGAACCTAGAAGGTACTCGTGAGTGTTTGGCGTATACTCAGAACTATGCACATACTGGCATTGAAAATCAGCATGCTCTCGGTGGACCTTTTGCATGCCTTATCCACATTATCTAGTGTGGCTCAGTAATCTCTCGTTGTAGATCTAAAACACCATATCTTCAGTGCATTGACGAATGGTAGGTACATTTTAGATGGCGATCTCGCAAGATCGTTTACCAAGACTTAGCAAGGCGAAATACGAGTACCGACCCATGATGTATTACGCAATGAGCTTATATTGGTTTGGATAAAGTGCAACGAACTCTCATCCTTAGGTGGGGTTGAAAAAGAGAGCTGTGTTTATAGCCTAAAAGAGACTCCTTGTTTTTATAATAATGTAGCTTATGAAGTAAACGCGATGCTTCAGGCGGTCGAATACCTTCAAGAAACCTAGGTTTGCGACATCTACTCCGACACCAGCATCTAAAAATTTCGTCCAGCATGCACGAACAATGAATAGTTATTCAAGTAAAGTCAAGTCCAAATAAACTTTATGAACCCTAATGGGTTCATTTTCAGCATTTACACCACAATTGCGGACATTTGGATAATAAGCACAATTTACAGGCTTGGGGAGAACAACCGGTCTAAAGGCAGTACTTTTGATCTAACCTGCTCTCACAGCATGTTAGTGACTTGCATTGGGTTAACAAGCAAACGTGAGTGATAAGACAAAACAACATTTCTATACGATGACGAGAATGTAAATTAATTTCGGAATTTTGAACAAGTAGAAGTGAAAGAGGGAGTCTTAGAAAGACCATTGTACAACCGATCAGTTAGTATCCTAGAATAAAAACAGCAAACATCAAGATTTCTAGAAATGATCAAATCAAATAAAGGAGCTCTCGACAAGTTGCTGTGTTTAGAAATGTGCTTTATGGATCGTATCAATAAGATGTAGCCTTTCTGAAGTAGTCCAGGGCAAATCACAGGAGAGCAGTATGACCAACGGGGAAGGATGCAGGAGGTAACAAACATTAGTAAACTACCAGTTAATGAAAACACTTGCAGTCTGACAAAAAAGGAAATTTTGCCGACTTTGCAAAACGTTTTACAGTGAAGCTTGGACCAAGGAAGGTTCTGGGACTGAGCGACGCCGAGATACTTGACGGTGTAAGAGCTGTGTGTGAGATTTTCATTCACAGTAAGTGTGGGGAGTAAGATATGAGGGACTGCAATTGATCGCTACGAAGGAAATAACGTATTGCATTACTGCATTTAGGAACATCAAGCGTAACAGCGCTTGATGAAGACCAATCTACCAGATCTTCCAACTCTCCTTGACGTGATGTGGAATAATGGTTAGTGGAGGACATAGATCCCAGCACAATATCAGCAACATATTTACGCCCTATAAACGTGGTTTCTATAGGGAGAGGTTCAACATACAAGGAAAATCGAATGGTGGTAGGATCGCTCTCTGTAGAACACCACAGACGGCACGGAGGACAGAGGATGTTTTTCCCGTTTAACTTGGTGAAGTGAGTACGATCTGAAAAATATGCACGTAACTGATTACACACACTAGCGTGAACTCCATTTTCTCTTAGCAGGTTTAGCAACCTTATTCTATCCTGACTTCCAAAGGCATTCGAATAATCAAGAAAGAGAAGCCGTACGGATTGACATTTTTGATCTAATGCAGAGACTATAGAATAAACTAGATATGCCACTGCATCCAACGTGTAACTCTAGGGTCGATGCGCAAACTGGTAGAGGTCGTCTATGGTAGCAGCTGAAAAAAATCGAGGAATTAACAGTCTTTCGAAAACGTTTAGGAGCCCAGATCTACATGCAATTGCGCGACACTTTTGAGAACCATTGTTACTGGATTTATCCTGCCCCTTTTTCAAATGTCCAGGACCACACCCGTAGTGAGGCATTTGTTATAGAACTCTGTTAAAGACAGTGTGAGTATACTCCTTCAAAGCTAAGGGTGAGAGAGAATCAGGACTACAAGCTTTTGTTGCATTTAATCTTTTGAGTTCCTTGTGGACGTTGCTTTGATCGAAGGGCGCGGCTGGACTTGAGCCAGTGAAGAATGGCAAGGAATACCAGCTAAGTGAGGCGGAACTAAACACGGAATTCAGTTTATCCACATCCACTTCACCGCTCCGGCTGCAAACGCTCTTACCACAGAACTGCCTCAGAAGCCTCCATAGATGGCGATAGTTATGCTTGCCTAGAACTGATTCGACGTATAATTGGTTTAGTCTTTTATCGCGGATTTAATTGTTGCGTTTAAGCTTTTGACACTGGTAGCATTCTTCCACTTGTAGACCCCTTCTTTCATCCATCGAAGTCACTTTAGTAATGGTGATGAAAATCTATCTGCTCTCAGATAGATCGATTCAACAGGGCAACATCTGTCGAGGCAATTTATGATGTCGTCCGTAAGATGCTCACATTCGAGTGACAGCTTCTCGTCGTTGAAGACAGGAAAAGCACTTAAAAAAGCGTTGTCCGGAGCCTCGTAATAATTTCGAAGGAGCGGTTTCGCCGTTTGACAATCTTGTAAGGACATCCGGTCAGCGATAAAAAATTAGACCTGCGGTATATGACTAGACACAGTTTTAAAATACAATGATCTGAGCTGCTCAAAGTAGCTCGTTTTTGTACGGCAAACAACTGTCGTTTATATGTGAACACAGCGTCCAACTGGACATCTTGTCTGGTAGAAACAGTCACTAGGTCAATCAAGCCAAGTGTCCTCATGAATGTTGTATATTTCTATTGAAGCCGCCAGCAACAAAACAGATAGGACAATACAACTTAAGCAGTAGCGTTGAAGCAACTTGGTGCTCAAAGAACTTTAACTCCTTTGCAGATGTGTCAGGAGCAATGTATAGGTTTCCAGTGATGACTGTTCGACGGCCACTTACGAACTTCGGTTCGTATTTAACTGGATGGCAGCTTATAGAAAGCGTTAAGTACGGGAATATTTTAAATGCTGAGTTGCACAAACATTACTTAACTTAAGTTATTAGTACTGAACCGATATTGCCGAGTTGCAGACTTATCCTGAGTACGAACCCCGCTCGTCTCTAAGTGAAGCAGTAGTGCTTCAGGAACATTGGACTCATTGATCTAGGAGATCACCCTAAATAGGGATAGCGGGTTAGTATTCGGTGGTTATGCACCGCTGTAAATTTGTTAGATTGGGATGAAGATCCAGTGCTCCCACACTGTGTGTACCTGCGTCTTGTTAATAGCTCATAATCTGGTTGGTAACTGTTTAGGTATACTCACGGCAACTGTTTTCTACGCCATTGGGCGAATGTGATTCGCACCAGACGAGCTTTACTCGCGCAATCATCATCATCGTCATCAACAGCAGTACATCAGCCATTTGAACTGATGCTTCGCTGCCATACAACCATGAGGACCTATGTAACTAAAGAATAATAAGAGGGAGAGAAAGAGGACTTACCTGAAAACCTTAATGCCCTAAGCAAACATTCAGGGTCAAGGCACCTACACCTTGTGTAGACAACATACCGTCACAAACAGCTGGCTATGGTGCAAAGATAAGGCGGCATCGATGAGGCAGCTTCCTTGCGGCTTTAACTGCCATCCATCATAATCAGCCATTACCCGCCAGATAATACAGCACCAAACACACTTTAAACAGGCAATCCAATTAGGAGACAGCAGCAAACGCAGCACGGGTGTCGGTTGCGAGCTATGTCCTGTAAAGTCTCGAGCCAAGCAAAAGGCGAGTCACGTGGACTCCAACCGGGAAGACGAGACGGACCAACGACACCCAGTTTGGTCGTTAGTGACTTCATTTCCCGCTGCCAAGTCAACTAGTGTCCACCTCGAGCCTTGCGCCACCCTACACCTGGCAGACTAAACAAGATAAGCGGTGACCAGGCATATGTAGCATGTGCCGGGGCAAACGCAACTTATTCAGTGCTATCTGTTGTTCTGGGAAGCTAGCATGATTATTATTACCCAGTACTCGCCTACGCACATCATCGTTGCGGACACGCTGGTGCCATCCGACGCCAGCAACGCATCGCAGACAACGATGATCAAAGACTTGAAGGCGCCTCAGAGCTTCAGACCGAAGGGGCCAAGTCTCATTACCATGGAGCAGAACGGCCCTCACTGTGACCTTGTATACCCGTCCTTGCAGACGGAGGAATCTGCACCGTAGGAAGAAGTTGTTATCCTCTGGATGTCGTTCCGTCTACTTTTTAATTTAATGTTGTCCGTTATGGATACAAATTCGCGACTAAATGCGTTTGTCACCTGATCATAACATTTCCTTTGGGAGCGTGGAAAAAGCGGCATTGCCAAACATTTTGTGGAAAATCGGTAGCAATGTAATGTCTGACTAATTTGTATAGCAAACGAACGCCAAGCAGCTCTGTGACAGGTGAACCACTGAGCTCCTAGCCAACTGTGGCTTTTTGCAAGAAGCTATTTTTCCGCATTAGTGTTGGTATTCCATCATAAGTGTCTACCCATAAACTCTAGTTTCATCGAATGTAAATTTTCTGGTGACGTTGTTTGAGGGTGTTTAAAAGCATTATAATAGAGGAATATCCGAAGCGACCATATAAAATGGACGGGCTATTGACTGGGTCACACTCCCTCTCCCTTCAACTTAATCAAGTGCCCAGTTGTCATATTACATTTTAGCCTCCCGGACAGTACGTTTTTTCAAGAACTTCTTCTTTTGCTCGGCTGAGCAGAAATCCCTTCAACATCCATCGCAAGGAAACTTGACAGCTTGACATATAACTTTCCAGGGAGATGAATATTCTTGAGCGTTTTATAGTAGACCAAAACCTACAACTTCATAGTCTTCGGCTAAAAAGCCTGTAAGCAACCAGTTCTTATACTAAGGTTTGTATATGCATGATTTCTCGCATATTACTTATAATTTTGTCTTGTGATAATCCTCAGATTCATGGACTTACAATGATATTTATTTTACTATATCCTATACTAAAGGAAGTATCCTTCACTGGTTATATTTAGAGAAAAAGTTGTAGCATGATTTAACTTTACAACGAGGATCCTAAGTGACGATTCCCATCCGGTTCACACTGTGCTAGAGAGCATGGTAAATATTATTTTCCCACCGTCAACATTTATCGTCTTATCAATTGTTCTCATATCATAATTCAATCGTGCAATTTCTGTCTGGATTCTTAATGGGATCAAAACAAATGCTAAATCAGTTACGGGCCTTATATAAAAGGCATTTTCCTTAGCTTATTCTATGTAAAAGTATAAACACATTGTTTTGGTAAATCGCTGAAACTGATTTCACAATAGCGAATGTGGTTTACCTTGAGTTGGTTTGACTTCATTTCTTCTGCACCCAAAGGTTTAATGATATTTAAATTACGCAGACTTGCTCAAGCATGCAATTTGTGGATTAACGTGTATTTGAACCAATGTATATCCACAAAATTGAATAAGTTCTGAAGATAAAATACGGATAAAATAAAACTTGTACCTTGAACTGTCACTTCCTACTGCAACGAAATGTTTGTTCTTTACCTTAGATATTTACCTATAATTTAGTGGTGGAATAAATGCCACAACCAGCTGCGCATTGGTAAGTCCACTCGAAATTTTAAGCCCTTCAAACTTCGCACTTCAAACTTCCCACTTTCGAGTCACAATATTGTTGTTTACATTGTTTCTGGTAGTTTGCCGCGTCATATGAAGTGTCCAATTGGTGTGTTGCTCACAAGCTTTTTCTCTGAAAACTGCTTTGCACATTATAGATTCTATTTGCAATAATGATATGTGGTTTTAACACGCTATTTGTCATATACCAACCGCATCATTACTATCACGACATATTAACTTATCCCGTTCCAGCTAATTAAATCAAGATATATTGCCTACTACTCATGCGGTTTCCTTACTTGCGAAAACGATATCATTTCCTATACACGAATTCAGCGTAGTAAACATTTTGTCCGGCTTCGTGAGAAAGGAAGGCTGCGTGGTATTCCCTTATATTTACTGAGTAAAGCGGAGATTGCTCTACGCATTGAAGCTCTTTTCAATGTTGACAAACTTGGATGCATCACATCCGAACCTGGGCAAACAGCATACCTATTGAAAAAGTGTACGTTTACTATACTTAATCAGACATATTTGGTCAACGAAATTGCATTAATTGTACGTAATTATTTCAGTTCAATTTGATTGCTGCAATTAAAACAGTATTTGAAATTGAACAAGTGGCAGACATATTGAGGAATCTTTTGTTGACATGAAATAGAGAATACGGTGCCTGTTTTCTTTCGGGTTATCTATTTTTACTAACTCGTAGTTAGACAGGTATCTCGGAACATTCCGCACGTAGAAATTGTACAGAATGAGGAAGTTTCTTGGGGCGAATCTTCCGAATGCCCTCTGCAACAAACCCACGTGCTGGTTCGCCCCCTTCGTAGCTGCCTCTGACTGATTAAACAGTTAAAGTCCCTTTGAATGAGTACACCAAGGTAGCATTCTTGAGAAGTGGTTTGCATTACATATGACCCAAAACTATACACGTAGTCATGTCTATGGCGCAAGTAAACAGCATGACATTTTTACATATTGAACGGTAGTGGGTTCGAAACTGACTAGTTTTAAATGGCACTGAAGTCACTCTGGAGCTTTTCGTATTCGTTCAATTCTCAGATCGATCGGCATTACTTGATATCATCCGCGAAGAATAGGAAATCGGAAGTAAATGGTCTCGCCAGATCGTTTAAACAAACAAATATAGACGGGGCCCCAGCACCAAGTCTTGTTGTATGCCGCACTCTACTGTAATCTCGTCGGAGAGAGATTCGCGTACTCTCACTTCCAACAGATGGTCGTGCAGAAAATTACCTGTCCAACGCATCAGTGAGTCAACAACGCCCTAGAGCTGAAGTTTATGGTGGATAATTTGGTGGTCTGAGCAACCAAACGCTAATGATAAGTCTGAGTAATTAACAACAACACCTGCACCCCCATTAGCTGCTTTAGTTCAGTTGTTGCATGTAATTCACCACTTCGTATTGCATGAGCGCTTTTGTCGGAATCCATGTTGCTCTGGTGTTCTCCTTTTGCAATTGTTCAAATAAAGCATGAGTGTATCAGCGATGATAGACTCCATAACCGTGGAAAGCAAAGGGAGTAGCCTTAAAGGACGGCAATTGGTTGGGCCAGTGCGAGTACTCCCCTAATGACTAGGAGTGATTCCCTCACAATTCCATGTTGTAATACGGTTATTCTCCATACACCGCCGATAAAATATAGGCATAGTTTCCGCCAAATCATTGGCTGTTGCCTGTAACGCTTTCGGACGAATGCCATCGAGACCAAGAGAGCTGTGGATACGCATTGGCAATAGTTTCCATGACACATTCTCTGCAGTAAACGTTATATTGGATAAGGCTGATGATGGGACAATAGAAACAAGGATAACCGTTAAGCCTGTTATTCTGTAACGTTTGTGAGTAATGGAACCGTAAGAGATCAGCTGCTTCCGTTGCTTATCGCGTACATAATTTAGTCGTGCTAAGTACAGTAATTCCGCGTTGCACCTTACGAAGGCCATTAACATGCCTGTATAAGAAAATTGCGGTTCGTGCAGAATCACTTCATTAATCCTTGTTGATGCATCACTTTGTGCTGAAGGATCAAACTCACACAAAACTTATGCTGTGTTACATAGACAGTCCAGATTTCGGAATTCGGTGAGTCATTGTAAGCTCTCCATGCTAAGTCCCACAAGGACGTACATTCGTGTGTTCTGCTCCTCAGAAATGACTTCCTTCTCCTATGACGATGGAAGGATTTCTGCTCAGACGCGTGCGTTACCGGTTTGATGAATGTCCTTGTAAAGGTATGCCAAGCGATTTCTGACGGGTCTTCTGTTAAGGGGGTCCAAGATACTTCATTAACAAGCGCGGATAACACGTGGTAGTGCGTGACCGTATATACTTTATCGTCCTCTTCCTCAGGATATTCCGCATGACATACATATTTAAACAGTAGAGTCACATGCTCACTGCGACTCAGAGGTGTGCTTGGAATTATTCCTTCTACCATGAGTTCTTCGTTGGTGGGCACAAGAGCAAGTATCGACGACTTGTTAGTATTTGGAAATCTCTTGGGGCTGGTCACGTTGTTGCATAGAGGGTTGCTGGGAATTATCTCTTGTAAACAGAGTTTGATCTGAATGTTATCGGTCACCGCTCTTTCCAGGTCGTGCACATTAAAGTCGCCCACGATTAGAATGTGACTGTATATCTTGCACAAAGCAAGCTGAACAACGTAGTTTAGTTTGAAGTCCAATTTAGACGTCGAGCTTGGTGGACGGTGAATCCCAGCTATAATGACATGGGTTTGTGTTCCGCAACCATACCGTGCACCAAAGCGAATCTGCGGCACTAATCTCTGCGTGGTGAACAACTTCACATCGGTGGTTAGCATGGTAATACAGAATTACGCCAAGAACTCTTCCAACTCTGTCATTCCGGAGCAGGAACATACGAGGTAAATTTACATCACGATCTGCTGTCTCAAGGCTTAAATAGGTCTTCGTAATCATTACGAGATCCCGCGGTTGTGGCGCTTGACTTGCTCTAAGTTCGACCAAATTACTATGAAGACCTTGGGCGTTAGCTACAAATACGATCGTGTTTTGGTGTTAGAATTGTGTAGTTGGACAAGAAATTCCTGTTTAGTTTTGAGCCGACCGTTTGTCGGTCGGCTGCTAGTCGTTTTTGTGTGGGTCTTTGGTTATTCAATTTCCGTCAGGCTGCGTTGTAGAATGGAGCATCCCAGATCGAGATATTCTCTCGTGTGTCTCCCTGTCCCGTGAGGTGTCGCTAATGTCACATTGTCTAAAACTGTGCAGAATTGTGGAGGCAAATAATTTACTAAAGTTGCATGTTCTAATGCAGTGCTGATAACTAGTGGCCGTGCGCCTGCAATCATTAGCCTAATCTCGGCAGGCAACCGGGAACGATGCTTCAACCAGCTATCCAATAGGACTTCAGTCACGCCTTCTAAGTATAGCACGACTTTCAATAGTTTTGGACCGCAGCCCTTAATTAATAACTTAACATTTATAAATCTCGGGTTAACTAACTTACAAAGTATAACGCATTTAGATATATGATTGTGTTGATTTTAAGATGAGATAAACTAGCACAAATTGCTTTTATAAGTTAATACTACCTATACGAAGTATGAAGAGATTTGTTTTGCACTTGTATCAATGTTGGGAAGCAGCTTAGGCTTTAAGCATTCGTTTATTGCTTCAAATGTCTCATGCATGTAACAGCAACACGCCGGTTAGGTGAGTTTACAACCATCTTATGATTCCAAATCTTTTTTGTGTTATGTAAATTTAAGAAAGTTCCGACTAGTTTTACCTGGTGTTTATAGACTACTTTAATATGTAACCGCTTAGCTGCACTACAAAGCAAACAATTTGCAATCAAAAGTGAATAATGGCGGGTGCAAAAAGCAGTTTTCTGACAGGTTCCGCAGGTTACTGAGGGTGAAACTACAATAATCAAAATATAGGTGAGGTGTCTGTTTGAGAGATTCTCTAGCAGATAGGATACTGAATGAGTACTGTAAGGGAATTGAATGCGAACGATGAGGAAACACGGAGACAGTTATAGTTGTCGTACTCCGTGAGAAAAGTACAAACAGGTATAATAATTATGCATTACTTGCTCAGTTTTATGTGAAATATTAAACCGGTTTCAAGGGATAATTAAAATATGCCATAAAACTCATTTTAGGCAACGAAGTGGTGGGGGCAAAGGACAAGATCCGATCGCTTTTCGAAAATATCTAGAATAGGGGAGGAAACAATGATGTTTCGGACAGAATTTTAATTTTGGCAAACCCGAAGAGAAGAATAATTCCGCCGGCATTCCAGCCGGCTATAAGGTGCAAACAATTGCAATAGGTTACCCCTGAAATTAGTGTTATCGCTGAGTTTCAGCAAGTGACGGCATCCCTGAAAACATTTAAGCAATATTTGGTAAATTAATATGAGATCTGAAAAGCGCGGTAACAAGATGAAAACTGGTAGATGCATGCATTTCGCATTGTCTCCTCAGTACCATTAACAATAACCGGTATGCAACTATATACTTAAATATGCATGTGACCGAATAAGCATGAGGTGTAAAATGAATGACGGAAGTTCCACCTCTATGTCCAAGGCAGTCTTAAGCTGATAAATAATTGCTTTTGAACACACAGGGCCGGCTTCATCCGGCTTATCGCAACAGCCTGGCCGAAACGGAGGAAGCGGGAATTAGGGTGAGATAATACAAGTGTGAACGCTGATCCAAGCTATATCAGGTGACGCGTAGTCCATAGGTGTTTACCTATTCAGGAAGCTGGCGGCTTGCGCAAACACGGAACTTCAGTGGGACAGGCATGCTGGTCAATTTCACGTTGAACCCACCTTGGCACGTGTTCCTTTATTCGGGAAGTCAAAGACCGATTGGTTCTGCCTATGTAACTGTCTCCGCAGTCGCACACGAATTTGTATATGCAGTGTGAGTTGGCCCCTATCGGTTGAGATTCCTTCGTTGGAGGCACCGGCAAGTTACAGGTTCTATTGATGACCACAACCTGAGCAGCACAGTAACTTCTCTGAGTAGCAGAGATTGACCGTTTCGTGGTTTTAAATACAGTAAAGTCACCCTTGAAACGCAACTTGATATAGATCTTTTTCTTGGCTGCCGTATGCACCAAGTCTTTCGGGCCTTGCTGTTGACTGTGTCCCTCTATAAATTTACGTGGATAACCATTCGCAACGAGTGTTGTTGTAATTAGCTCTAACTCGTATGCTTGACAATCAGGCGAGAAAATGCGTCTAGCACGACTAAATGAAGTTTTCACAAGGGTCCGCTTGTACCGCATTGGCGTGAAGCTGGTAAAGTGCAAGTATTGGCCGGACCAGGTTGCTGAGCCAGCCGGCGACCAGTCTTGCCTACGTAAGTGTCACCGGTGACCGACTGAAGCATCATAAGCTGGTACAGGAATTGTTGTAGTATTTCTCGACTTATTCAAGGCGTAGAGACGTCTAGGCCATAAAATTCTGCTCTTGAAATTTAGACCTCTTTTATTGGTGATTTTGTCCTAAAATGGTTCAGAAGCCTTCTGCTACATTTGCGTCTGGATGTACTAGTGCAATAATCGCTGTCAGGTCCAATCCATGTTGAATGCGGAATACCACGGGCATCAGTAATTGGAACACGAATGTGTTTGTTGTTCATTAACCGTATCACACTCCTCTTAAGCTGGAACTGTCTGCCTTATACCCACGACATCAAGCTGTGCAGCGCCATCAATACACCAGATGATATCACAGTACTTCTAGCTAATCTGGATAGAGTATACGCGTGGTCATTTCAGAAGCTACTTTGAGTCAATGTGGACAAATATAGAGTGCTGTGCCTACGACACAAGTTGGTGTACTCCTGGAAACTCGGTAACTGTGTACTTCTATTATTCTCAGGCGAGAGGAAGCTGGGAGCTGTTGTCTAGGTGGACCTAAGATGTTTGTTTCAGGCTGTAATGTCTATCAAGAACGGGTATCCAACACGTAAGCATCCTGAAGCGTGCATTTGGTTGCTCCGACCCCTCGGTTATTAAACAAACTCGTGGATCATACATAGGGCCACATGTGGAATGCACAAGGAGGCCTGCAAAACGTGTCTAAGAATTGATGTCAGCTACTTGGAGATACGCAAAGCCAGGGAACCGAGAACGACAATGGTCTTCATATGTTTTCGTATGGACGAAGGTTGCGATTGCTTGGCGTGTTCAGTGGACGGTATCGGCGTGTGTGCGGAGACCTAAGTTTGAATCACCAGATTTTAAGAGATCCAAACCACACGTACCGCTATTTGCGGGCGCTCAGTTTATAAAGCAATTTGAGAGGCCATCATTTCAAGCTGGCCGTGCAGCACAGATTTTCTGAATGGCGCCGCACTTTATTTCCCTTCGCGTGTGTAGGAGGTGGAACGCCCAAACGGAATCCCTCACATACGCTCCTACACTGGTAGAGTTCAAAAAAATTTGATCGCGCAATGATTTCACTATACTATATTGCAAGAAAAATTACCCATGGATAAACACAAGTGTCTATAAGAGATATCACTGGCAGTCCGAGATTTCGTTTCACATTTTTACTTCCTGTATGTGTGCACAAGGAAGAGAGACGAATTTTACCAACATTCCGTTTGTCGTTATTCCAAATGGATTTACCTTGGACATACAGTTTATAGTAGGATCACTTCAGTGAGTTCACCGGTAAAAACCCGACTTTGCTAACAATTTTATATATTTTGTATTTTCAGCATTACCATTTTACGGGACGTGTTAAGCATTAGAATCCATTCTAGTATAAAACCATTGTTTAGTTGTTTCATAAATCACAATGATTGTTTCGGTTCCATTTAGCTCAATGATCTGGAACACGGACTGGCAGCAGTCGAGTTGTGGTTCGGGCCGTTCATGTGTCCAATAAACGTTACACTACTGACGACTCCCAAAAGGATGAAGTCCGCGTACATCAGGCGTTCACATTCTTACCGACTTCACATGCATCTGCATAAGCTTATCATTTGAGCCACGCTAACAGACCACCATCTTCTCTCGCTTCACAATTTACGTAGCTCTTGTTCAAAAGTTTCATTAGAGACGCTGTAAAGTGTCTTCGCATTCATGTAATTGGTACGCAAATAAAGGTTTTTGGATGCTACTAATATCCTACTGACACCTAACAAATACCACAAACTTGGCAAGCAACACTACATTGCGTGCGCAACATCCGTCACTCAACCACGCATAACGCTCTGAGCACTTAGCTTGGTGGCATACATTAGTGTAAATGCCACTAGTATGGCATACCCATAGTTGCAAGCAGATATGCAGGCACACTTGAGGTAATTGCCAAACCGTGCACAGCGTAATGAATGTAATTTTGTCTACTGATAGTTGGTTGAACCTAATACGGTTGATCTATTAAACGATCGTTTCGCTGTCAAATACAAATTTACTGAAACGCAACGAAACACGCGCAGTGCAGATAATTAAACGTGAGGTCTTTCAAAACTACAGCTCACATTATCTGTCGTCCATACGTCAAAGTAGCGAGGTCACGCTTCTTAACTATGCAGTGAGCGCTCGCCCATTTCTTAAGCTTTAAAAGACACAAAAATGTAGATGCCTATGTATTGAGTAAAAATTGCAATGTTTGCCTTCATGTATTTTCCGTCATACCAAACAAAAAAGTGTAACGAAGATTAACAAAACATGAATTGCTATTTGCTGCCGCATGGATAGCTGTCGTCAGTGAGCAGAATTTGCGGTACGTCCTTATACTTTGATTCAATTTCCCCTTTGTACCGTATGCATGCAAGCACGTTGCATTCCTCGTCATAAAGCTGGTAGATACTTGCGTCTTTCATCTTAAATTGGAAGTGAGCGGTTTACTTGCCGTTGTCGTGAAAATATCACAAAATGAGCAGCCTTAGTCAAACAATACATTTGGTTCTTTATCATGAAATAAACAGTCAAATGCAGCAACCGGTGCAAATAAATACATACCGCGACATCCGGTACGAATAAATTCATCTTATACGTGTATACACCCCCTTGTTGCAGCGGACATCTAGGGTCCAAGTAGTCGCAGATGTCGCTTGTGTCTGCAACTTAGCGTAAGCAAATCTTCGACTGTGAGTTGCTGTGGCAAACTTTTGCCTTCCCAGAACGAACGATTCTTTCTAAGCAAAAACGATGAACAAAAGTAATCATTTAAAGCGAGAGTTGGTGCATCCACAATCAAAGGCAACACTTCAGATCATTTACTTAACGGTCACAATGGTAGCTGGCTGTGCGGTAGCGGCATTTTTTCGAATTCCTTCAGTGTTATACGAGATAATTAGTTGGAACCCAGAAATCCACACTTCTTAAGGAAATTAACTCAGGGCCGTGTGGTATGCAATGAAAGTTACGCATTTCCTTACAATGGATATCATTGATTTCTATCCAAATATGAAAATTTTTTGTAAAAATTTGCATATATATTGAAATACTTTCTTACTTGCTTGGAAAGTGATTTGAATGGTTGCGACTGTACCTCCAGCAACGACACAAGATACTTGGCTGCAATTCGACACAGAGGCGCCGATAACCGTTTTGTCATCAGCTATAACAAGCAGGAGGATGCGCAAAAGGTAAAATGACAATCAAGTTGGTATTTTGATGGGTTGGATTTCATGCTGCATATGGTGATACCACCGACAATATTAAACACATGGTTGGAAATATTCAAACCTCTGAAACTAGTCTTAACTCGTGATAATTAGACGTGAATTGAGATGAATGCGTTAAACTAGTGGACTCACAGCAGTCACTGTAAAATCTTTTCGCATGCAAAACAGCAAATTCAGCAATGATTAGAACGCAAATCAGTGCACAAATTGTTGTCTGCATATTCGTTGGGATCTACCTTACGCAAGCAAGGATCGTCAATTTTATACTTCTTCTCATTGCATTTTTTTCCTGCAAACGTGTCAGAAACTGTATTAACAGCCACGATCGACCCATACTACGTGTCCGCTTAATGGTTTACCATGAAGAAAATGCTTGTCACGCGTATTATGTATTGTGAAACTTGCACCGTTGATTTTAAAAACAATATTGTGGGACAAATTATCCATTTGAACATTGATTACTTGATCAGCACAATCGATTTAATAGCAGATGTTTGCATAAACACCGATGAAATATTTCGTTTGTATTCAAATTCGCGGCCGTGCGCACGTGCGATTCCGTGCAGCTTACACGTAGAGCCAATGTTATCGTCCAACAGGGCTTTTGGAACTCGTTGCTTTCTAAGCACACCATGTATCGGTGTAGCTTACACGTCGGCAACAGTGTATGACACTGCGTGCAAAAATATCTGCTTGCTTGATTGTCTGTTTGTAGTTGTCAAAGTCAGGGTTAGCGTGCGCGGATCTCGCTGTAACTTATTTACACCAAGCTGCAAGAACGTCCGTAGATAAACTAATATCGTTTGGCTGATTTCGTATTTACCTGAATTACCCGAGTTTACTTCGTGCGCCCTTACTATTTATTGGCCCCGCCGTGTTGCTTTCAAAAGTGATGTGCCATTTAGCAATACGGCCATTTCTGTTAGTAAATTGGGGTTTTTTCGTCGCCGTGTGCTGCCATTGACGAAGCCTTGAGGCTAGCGGAGAAGTCACTGGATGTAATAGAGTGGTTTCATATGCATTCATAATCATTTAAATGGTGTCATTTTGTGAGCCACTTGTGACTTCCACACTGGAGTGGATTACTGGCATGGAGCACCTGGGTCCAATTCACACATTTTTATTTGTATTCCATTAAAGAACAACTAGACTCCGCTCCGCCAGACTTCCCTGTGAACGGGCGTTTGGTTTATCAACACGCGCTGTGCTTGGACGGTAGTATATGTTGCAGTCCGTCAGGAAATTTAAATGGTTCCGTCGCAGTCACTGCATCCATGAATTGAAGGTGTACGCAACAACTGCGGTGCTAGCTGTGGATCGGAAGAAGTAACAATTATTCGCATTTGCTTCAACGTATCCGGAATGCAACGGAAATAATCAGGCACGTGGGTTATGTGATCAGCGGGCTTGGCGGAGCACAGTTTATATGTCTTCGGTTCCACACTTTAACTAAACGGCTACAGTGATATGATGAGACAATGTGCTGTAAGGGGCACATGTGGCTGACATTTTATAGTGTCAAAAGGAGATATTGCAGTATACATATTATATATATACATATGCACAGAACCGCGGCCATGCAAACTCCCTACATACTCAGCAGATACCAACTATATATACGGTTACTTTTGCAAGTTTCGCTCACAAGGCCAGGTAAGATCAGCGCTAAATCAACCGCAATGTATCCTTGATACATCAACCCTCTCCTTTTACAAGGCTTACGGACCATCGCATTCGACACAATACCCCTGCGCGCAAGGTTTTTAGCCATGGACCAGTTCCCAATGTTGCCACAAATATTTACCACTCAAATACTCCGCGATTTCGATGACTCACACAACAAAGACGCGGACGCTGATATACCATTTACGATATATTTTCATTACGTTTGACTGACGCAAGACAGATTGTCAACCAAAGGTATTTCCTAAGCATGCTTGCACATTTAAACGATCGGCAAAATTCTTCGTTACCAAAACGTTGTATCCCGCTGACATATCAGACTGTAATCCAATTACCTACCCCGTTAACACCTCATTATTAAAGATCGCAGTAAAAAAGGTGGAGGATGCATCATGTAACTCCATTACATTTAAACAACTGAAGGGTTTGGACATTCACCGCTGGTAAATCTCCATCCCAGGTAGCGAGGGCAACATGATACTCTTAAGCTCCACCGTTGAAATGACCACCAAATAAGTACCTTCTTCATAATACATTAGTCGCAGTAGTAACTAGAAACCATTCCGTAAAATAATCCGGCCCTGCAATTGGGATACATTTTTTCTCTTCAAGAAAGCATGCATAGACGCGTAGCATTTATATCATTAGTTTCAGCAAACTATAATACACGTTGCTGCACATGAAAAACAAAACAGTGACTTTTGTACAAATGCATGGAAATGTCTGATTAGTCTGAAATCTAGCAAAACTATATGCGACAAAAATGGATAGGATACTTTCCAATGGTTCCACAGATCCAGCGACTCATCTATGAAATTAAGCACTTATAATTGATGAAGAGAACACCTAAATATTTAGCAACCCTACGGATGATATAAAAATCAAGTGCTCGTCTGACTTCTTCGTCAAAGAAACCAACAAATCTTTTCTTTGGTCAACGAATTGGTGAAAAACATCCAGGAGCTTTTAGCTTTTTCCTCTGCAACTACATGACCCCTGACACTAAAGCTATAATTAAACAAAGGCTTCATCTAAAATGCTATTACTCTCCGAAATTTCCGCCCAGCAACACGTGGAATTCAACTGTGCTCAATGGTGGAAGCTGATGACATCCCTCATTCGCCATGAAACTAGGAGTGCCTGAATTGCCAGTGCTTCTTTTGTATATGTTTACCGTTTCACTAGGATCCAAGTAAATTGCATATCAAAGGAAATCTTCATGAATTAGCCGTCGCCACAAGGACCGCGCATAACTGGAGATGGACAATAAAACTTGTAGTCAAAACGTTCCTATAATAGCCGGATTATTTGTGAAGTCGGGAAAATGTTTGAGGAAGTTCATCAAATCACTGGAGCTGATTGACAGGTTCGAAACGGTTTCCTTGATTAAGTATCATACAAATTCTCGTAGCTGAAGTGCCTGAACTACATACGGGACTCAATTAACTCAAATATGCCATATTAATTCTATGCTTGAACATGCAGAAATCTTTCGATCGGGTGCCTCACCAACGGTTAACACACGAATAAATTTATATGAAGTCTGCAAGATAACAATGGTTTGGTCATCAGCATACATGTAAGTTCTCGCTAAACTAGTCACCTTAAGCGTCTATTGCACTTCACCATGTTTTATTGCCATCATGATTAAAACGTGATATGCATTTGCTATATTAATTATTATTATTTGTGTTAATGATAGCAATTCGGTTATCAAGCCTGGTGTGCCGTACTTATCGGTATATGATATAACATTTGTCCACAAGTACTGAGGATTTGAGCTTCCGAATATGCTACCACACATTCAAGAATATATTCACTTGGTTTATACCTAGTGCGACAAGTGGATGATAACGTTTTAAGCACAAGAGTTAAGTGTCATATATTGCGGCCGCTTGACACCCGAGGTATCTATCACACGGAACGGTAAACGCAAATGGGTACAACGGTCTTCGTGGGACCTCTGAATCATATAAACTTGTACCTTTAACTTATATGAACAAATTGAACCCCAGATAACACGAGCCAGACAATGTTTCGCTAACATCGTTCATAACAAGCATACAGTCACAGCTAAAGTTAAAGTATTTAAAATCTAGAGCACGTATGATAATCTGAAGCAATATGAGGAAATTAGCCTAAATATCAATAGAAAGCCTTCAAGGATAATTTATAAGCATCTATTGGGAAAAAGTACATCATAAACTCTCGGGAGCGATGACAGCAGCTCCATCTCAATTCCCTTCAGCTATAAAGACTAAAAGATAATTTGATGCTGATGCACAGTACACAATGCGCAATACACAATGTAAACAATTTTGCCTTAATATTGAAGCGCAATTACACGCGAGATCAAGTTAACAAAGACCTTACTCTGATTATGCCAGGATGTAAAACCAATTTGCAGTCAAGCCTTCATCGCACCACATAAGCTTCTCTGTGGAATCGGTTGCCATTCACCATTAGGATGTGTGAAACTGGGCAATCCTCTCGCAGTAATTTTGGAAGCAACCTATACCTGGGTATCATGGTGTCGTTTATTTCGTGGGGAAGAGCATTTGAACATCCAATCAACGAAAGCCCAGCTAACGTCTAATGGGTGTAACATTAACACTGCATGCAATGTAATTAGTCCTCGGTATCCACAACATACTCAAACTACAAATTACCCTACAAACTATACCATAAGACAAAAGTATGGTGCAAATACCTTGCGAGAAATGCAGATAAATATAAGAAGGTAACTTGATATTGCTCTTGCAAGAACATGTCATCATCTGTGAGTGAATGTTCTGTGTCAAATATCGGCACGGCTTTATATTTGCTGAGAAATAGGAGCATTAAAATTAATATCATTAATGGTATTACTATGGTTATTAATATTATTATTATTTTCGTGCCGTATAATGCACCGAATTTAGGCGATATAAGGATCAAAAATAAATGTGCTACTGATACTCTGCATCATGGACCGCTCACACAATGTGCGCTCGATACTTTACTGACTGATAGGACAAGCGCCGGAAACTTCGCACAGAAACACCGGCTACCCGACGGGTAAGCATACAGAAAAATACTAACTCGTTCCGGCAAAATACCTGGTTAACTGGTTCTGAAGAAGAACGTTCGAAGACCTAGATTGACCAGCTACATTCAGGCGTATTTTGGTGAAATCTAGCACAGACAATCTCATTTCTGTCTGCCTTCCGTTAAAAGCAATGTACCAATTCACTCGAAGGCATACCCGTCACTCATGGACGTATACATCTACACATGTGCTATCATCCAGATAGTCCCATTGGTTACTGTCCCATGATGAATGATATTGTCACTGATAATGCTTGTATCTAACCATCGGGGAGGGAAAGAATTGATGTCCAAGTGAACTTAAAATAATTTTGAATCTATAACAAGCTGAGTTATTAGCACCATGCGTAAAGCTGCCTGTAATTAAGTATAGACTAAAGCACTACTTTTAAAATCCTCAGAGTACATCCGTTTTAATTTGATGACTTGCCTACTCTACATACAAAGTAAACTGTATCACTTTCTAAGAACAGGTACTCGCGAAATTATCATTACTCGCCATGGGCGTAAGTGGGCAATTTGCAATTATCATGTACTCCATGTACAAGGATGGTCCTAGCCAGGATTCTTCTTCCAACTCGTGCCACGCCTGTTTGCACTCGCTTTACGCAATCTCCGGAAAGATGCGGACGGAACATAACATAGTCTGCAGGCTTGCTGTCGATAACCTGATAGTCACCGCTTCGCCGACGGAAGTCAATAAATCAAGAAGAATTCCGGGTTCATCGTCCTGCTGTGATCTTGGATGACGCGTAATCCGTGTCTATTTGTCCACATTGAATTCATCACATATAACGACGCAGACGGAGTTCCAATATTTCACGTCATCGGATTGTTTTCTTCTTAAGGAATTTAGGTTGATTCTGAAATTTGGTGCAGATAACCAATCAGACACTATGTGTAGATCTGACTGATACCAGCTGCCTAGATATTCTGCAGACGAATGACGAAGGATGTGGAAGTACAGCTTTACTTTCTTCATTTACTTTAGGTCCAGTGGGGTAACTGAAGACCTAAGTTTTGGGTTGGTTCTGGCAGACGTCATGTTCCAACCACCAACAATGTCGATGTCCTTCATATATTTGAAATCATTTGGAGTGTAATTGAGTCCCCGCTCGTGGTTATTCCAATCGGACTGACGGTGGTTGCTTTAGGTGTAATTTGGGCAACTGGTGGCGTTGATGTCTAAGCCCTGATAAAATGCATTTTTAATAATTTGCTCATCATACTTCCGCTGGATTGCATGAATCTAATGAAAATTGCTGAAGTTTGCTCAATGGCATAATTTCTTTAAATGAGTTAGCTTGGTTGTTCCTTATTCGTTTAATCATTGCCATCTTTCTTTGGTGTTTTTGCGTTAATGCATGCGTAAGCTGAACATGTGTTATGACCAAATACAATTCACAGAATCATAATGCATCTGGTTTGCTATTATATGGTTTTAACTCTTTGAATGTGTGATTTGAACATTTAAAATGAAACTTGCTGCGTCAATATTAACACAGGATTCCTGCGCCTACCTTGTTATGGCATATGGGAAAGTTGCACACAACTGCCAGCCCTGATGTAAAATAATAGTCAAATGTTGTTTGGTGCTTAAACAACTTCGCTTTGATCGACGTCTTTCCGGTAAATTGTGTGGCTGTCTATCTGTCGCTGTAGTTTCAAGATAAACGTGTTCCGCGCGTCCACGACTCGCAGACTGGTATTGGGCAGATTGTTTGATCGTTTGTCTACATGAGATTTAAGTACAACGAGTAAAAAATGAGGAAAAATGACTACTGGAACTTACGATTTCCTTAGCGGTCGACAGCTCTGGTTGTAGACGCGTCGTATACGTCACTGAAATAAATTGCGCTTGTTACCACAAAATATGCGGAAGAGCCCAGGGTGCAGTAAATATCTTGACTGCATTACTTTGGCACCAGTGCACAAGGGTTAATTGAAAAGTATTGGCTTATTAAATTACTAAATGAATAAGTAATTAATATTTGAAACTGGATCGAATTAGTGTAAGCACACGTGGGTGGGATGGCATTTGTGTCAGTGTTACAAAGCCGGTGATGTTAGGTCAGCGCAGGGAAGTTTGCTCGTTTCGGTGTTGTCAACTTTAACTAATGTCATGGCATTCTGACATGTACCCTGCAGACGCCGAGCGATATTCTATTGATAAAACTATCCAGGCTTGCCAAACACGTAGCAAGGCAAAATTCTGATAAATTTCCTAGTGATTGAAACGTTCAGAAATGTTAATAATTTTATGCGAAAGATTTTACAATTGGTGGCTCGCGGGATTTTACTAACTTGTTATTCTCTAAACCATGTTAATCTTACTACTTAAACGTTGATGAAGTTAGTACACACTGTTTCTGCTTGCCTAAGAACTGATACATGTGATTACTATCATTAGATGTATGACATCTCAGATTGTATGAAAAGGTAAGCTTCAGCTGTTGCGATTAATGGTAAGTATTCTTAAGTTGTCCAAAACAGCGGGTGTCAGCTACTTGCGTATGTGGACTACCAGACAATTCAATGCATCAGAACTCATTCCGCACAACTTATTGCACTGTTTGCCATCCTACTTCGTTACTGAAGAATATTTTTAGCAAGTATCTTCTCCATGGATGAGTAGCGTAATCCCTCTTACACGGAATGAATTCTGTTACCTACGGTTTTCAGATTCAGTGATAGGCCACATAATAGAACCAAAGCGATATATGGTATTCTCTGCAGCCCTGAAGAGGATTCTGGGGTGACCAAAAAATAAGCACATCGAGATTGACTTCCTTCTTATGAATATCAGGTGAAACACCACCAGCTATAACTTGGAGTAATCAGTTTGAATAAAATTTTCTAAGTGGCTAAGCAATTCAGGTCTCTGATAAGCATCAGGAATCAGTTAGCTATTATTTCCAAACTCTATGTCCTACAGTAATCCTCCAGGATGAGGGCAGGCATTCATGCGGGTGTGCTCCCCTCCAGACAGCTAGGAAAGTGAATGCTGTGGATGCATTGATAGCATCCACTGATAGCGGTCCATTTATCCCAAGCAAATAAGTATAGTTATGTCTATGGCGTAATGGTACCAAACGACATTTGTCTACATTGCATGGTATGGCCTTTAGAACTGACCAGTTCAACACTGTGTTAAGCATGCAGTGAAGTTTTCGTGGTCCTCCAGTCCCCTGATTCTCCGCCATATATTAATATAATTAGTGGAAGATAGAAAACCTTAAGCGATTGATCTCGCCAAATCCTCGATTAACAAAAAGAATAGACGAGGTCCAAGAATTGAGCCTTGTGGTACCCCACACATCACATCGGTTGCATCAGACAATGATTCCCGGACTCCCATCGCTAGCCGTCGTATGTGTAGAAAATTGCTAATCCAACTTAGGATTGCGTCGCTAATGCCGGTGTTTCAAAGCTTTAAAAGAAGTCATCGATAGTCTAAGGGATAAAACCCTTTTGAAAATCCGGGACTGAAACATCGACTCCCGCTATATCTTCAGCAGCTTGAGTCCAACTATTAGTCGCAATTTATGAGTTATATTACATGAACGCTTTTAATGATGCTATGTTGCTCTGGGGGTTTTAATTTGTCACTTTCCAGATACCACAACATCGAATCTGCGATGATTAATTTCATCACTGTATAATACAGGAAATAGTGTTATTGGGAGGTATTTGATGAGGTCAGTGCGGCTGCCTCCTTTATGGATAGGAGTGATGCCCTCTCGCGTCATTACTGGTAGAATATTGTTTTATTCTAGACATCGCTGATAGAAAACAACCAATGGCTCTGCCAGGTCACTAGCTACTGCCTGCAGAGCCTTTGGTCGAGTGTTGTCAACTCCAGGAGAACTGGGGATACGCAGGGATAACAAGTTCTTCCACACGGCTTCCGCAGTGAAGTTGATGCTGTCTAAACACGACAGTGGATTAATGGAAACGAAGAAAATATTTCGACTAGTTACCTGCTAGAACGTTTGGAAGTAATATAGCCGTAGGAGATCTGCTTCTTCCCATGTTGATCGCGTGCATCCATTAGCCATGACGAGTGCTGGAATCCCCCGCTTCACCTTTCGAAGGCCGTTAACTTACCTGTACAGGAGTTTGTGGTTCGTGCAGAATCCCTTCATTAACTCCTGCTTAAACGTGACCTTGTCTTTAAAGAGCACTTTCACACAAAAGTTACGATGTGTCACATATGCAGTACAGTTTTCGGCATTCAGGAAGTCTGGGCGATCTCTCAATGCTAAATCCCACCGGGACATATATTTAAGTGTTCTGCTCCTTAAAAATGAATCATACTGGCTTTGATGTCGGAAGGACGTCTGTTCAAATGCGTGCGCTACCAATGTGCTAAACTTCCTTGTAAAGGTTTCTCAGGCAACTTCTGGAGGGAATTCGGTTAAGAAAGTCCAAGATGTATCCTTACCAAGCGTGGATAAGACATTATATTGCGTGACAATATGCACTTTAGCATCCTCCTTTTTAGGCTACTCCACATAGCGTATATAGTCAAAGAGTAGAGTTACATGATCAATACGGTCCAGTGGTATGCTTGTAACTATCCCGTCAACTATGCGTTCTTCGTTAATGAGCACAAGATCTAGTATCGACGGATTGTTAGCAATTCGAAAGTTGTTGGGATTGGTTACATGGTTTTATAGAGGGTGGCTATCAATTAGCTCTTGCAAGCAGGCTTTAAACTGACGACCGTCGGTTGCTGGCGTCCCTATGTCGTGCACGTTAAAGTCTCCAGCGATTAGGATGTGTGTGTAAGACTTGATCAAATCAAACTGAATGGCGTGGTTCAGTTTGGAGTCAATTTCCGCCGTTGAGTTTGGTGAGCGATGAATCACGGTTAGTTGACATTTATCATTGTTTCGCAACCATAGGCGGCACCAAAGCGAATGAGTAGCTCGAATTTCCGGGTGATCAATAACTTTATGTCGGAGCTTTATATTATAGTAAATAAGCACACCGCCACGCCTTCCGGTTCTATCGGTCCGAATCAGCGACATACCGGATAATTGATCTCAGAATCGGATATCTGAAGGTTTAACCAATTTTCGGTTATCATGACGAGTTCCCTCGGTTGTGAGCCATGAAGCTATATAAGTGCTTCCAAATTACTTAAAAGGCTTTGGGCATTTGTGTAAATGCAAGAGGTTGTATTTGTTGTTAGGTGTGCGTTGATGGATGTCAACTTTGTGTCCGTTTTTAAGCTGGCCGCTAGGTGGCCGGCTATTAATCGTTTTTGTTTTATGACATTCAGTCAATTCACCTGGCCTTAATGAACGTTCCCGAACAGACGTTTCTCTCATGATGTGCTGTCTTGTTGTATGCCGTGGGCGCTGTTATGTCGGTCTCTCCGCAGGACTCTGCAGATAAGGCTTTTGCATCGTTTGCAATTTCCAGCAAACTGCTCACGACTTTTGGCCGTTCGCCTGCTGCCATTAGCCCGATATCTGTTGGCAACCTAGCTCGAAACTCTAACCAGCTATCCAGCAGAACTTGCGTCATTCCCTCGGAGTGTAATATTACTTTCACCAGTCTTGGACCGCAGCCCTTTAAGTTAGGTGATGACGGAAATCTTTTTAGGGATTTGGCAATAACATTGTCAATAAAGAGTGCTTCGCGGAAATAGCACCACGGGGTCACATGTTTGCGTATCGTATAGCAGAAGAATGCAGCAGCTCGAGAACACCAGGAACAAATATTGTTTTTGTGCTATTCCTATGAGGAATGCCGTGTCGGTCATCTGTTTCTTTTAGGCAACTTTTCCAAGGTAGATCAGGTAATATGCGCACTCCGCTCGGTGGGTTGCGAAGACGAACTGCTAAGAACAGGATTTCCCCTGTCTTGTCTGCTGCCTCTAGTGTTACGCGAAGAATTCCAGGTTCACCAGAGTGCACTGAGGTCAGGTGACGCGTTACGCGTTTAAGCATTGCAGGCTCAACCCGAATCCCAATCGCCTTGCAAATGGAACTGCACTGGTTGCGATCGTCGTGCAAATTGCCTTTCACTGTGTCAAATTTGGACTCCGGGAACATTGATGCACAATAGGGTTAACGCACGCCGCACGTTGCCACGGACTTCCATTGTGAGCACTTCATTCCTGTTTCAAGTTGATTACTCTGTTAATTTGGTTAAAAATGCAAGCATAACAGCGAATCTTTTCTTGACTATTTTTCAAGATATATGCGAAAAGACGAAAGAGAGGCGATACATTAAGTTGCTCAAAAGTTTGGAACCTTGCTCACCTGAAATAAAGTTCCCCGCCAATCCCGATAGATATGTGCATAATCTCTCTAGCCAGCAACTGAACCAGCTACATTTAGAAGCATTGGCACTTGGGCCATAATTCTGCCTATCCCAGCCGAAATGCGGGCAAATTCATTTAGAGACCCAATTTGAGGATTTAATGAACCAGTTAGTTGGTTTACACCTTCATCTTCACTCGCACTTGACATGTTTAAGACCACGTTAGTACAGTTTGCCCATCCGTATCGGAAGGTTAAGTCTGAAACATCTAACATCTTAACAAAATGTACCGTGACGCAATCAAGGAGCTTTTATCCAACCCAGAACTCATCCTTTCCCGATCAGACAAAGGATCTGGCTGGGTATTGATGAACAAGTCTGATTACATCTCTAAACTGACAACGATTCTGAAGGACACCAAAAAAATCCGACGAGACGCAATCCAAAAAGAGCACTACGCAAGAAAAAGCAAAAATAATTAACATTTTGAAAAAATTAAGAAAGTCGAAGCACATAGATGATGCACTCTTCTCAAAGCTGACCCCATGCGGCTCATACCCTCCGCGACTATATGGTTTTCCAAAAGTGCACAAAACAAACGTTACCATGCGACCAAAAGGGGATATGTCCACTTTAGCTTTTCACTCTGTCGCAAAATGGATAACAGAGTTGCTGGAACCGGTTCGAAAAGAGTTGTCGATTCATACGGTCAAAGACACGTTTGATTTTGTCAACCGAATAGAAAACCTAAACGTGAAGGATAAATTAATGTTTTCGTTTGACGTAGAATCACTTTTCACGAACGTGCTGTTGGTAGAGACTGTGACATTCATTTGTGCTTTCATCACTGAGAGAAACATGGATGTTGGAATTCCGGTGAATAAACTAAAAGAATTGATTCTGCGTTGCACCTTCAACGTACAATTTGTGTTTGATGGAATCTATTCTAGACAGATAGATGGAGTCGCAATGGGTTCTCCCCTAGGCCCACTTTTAGCCGACATCTTCCTTTCCAAGCGTGAACGTGGAGACCTGAACACTATTTTATCTTCAGTTGATTTATACTACCGTTACATGGACGACGCTTTCATTGCCTGTGACTCTTCCATCAATTACCTAACCCTATTAGATCAGTTTAACTGAGTGCATCCATCATTAAAATTCACCATTGAATTTGAGCAAGATGACCGCTTGGCGTTCTTAGACGTTCTATTGCATCGGCGTGAAAACGGGACTATCAAACGGAGTGTTTTTCGCAAAGCGACGTGAGTAGGTCAATACACCCACTTTCTTAGCTTTGTACCGCTGAGATACAAGAGGAATTTAGTCCGTTGCTTATACCATGGTGCCAGGGCAATCTGCAGTACAGAGACCCTTGAAAGCGAAAACAAGCTCATCTTTAACACGCTGCAAGAAAATGGTTTCCCCATACCTTTCATCAAAAAGCATTCCAAACAGCTTCAGACTGTCAAATGTGTTGCTACAGTTCCCAAAAAGGATGTATTCCTTACAGTTCCCTTTAAAGGTGACGTCGCGTTTGAGCTGTTGAATAGAAAAATCTCGACCGCAGTGACCAAGACATTTCCAACCGCTAACCGAAAAATACTTGCCGAAACAAGACCATTTATTCTTCAGCGCTTGAAGGATAAACTCCCGGTTCGGTCGGAATCGTTTGTCTTATACCAGTGCACCTGAACCTGTTGTGCTAGGTATCTTGTACACACGACCAGGTGTTTGTCCAAAAGAATCGCTGAGCCTTGTCCTGCGTCACTACGAAAAGGCACGGTAAAATCCATCAACAGTTCCGTATTACAACACTTGGTCGACACTGGACACCAAGTCCAGATAAACCAGTCGTTTCGAGTCGTTTATACTATCCCTAAACGATACCCAAAACAGCTGAAGAAACATTTATTGAGCATTACTGAAGCTATTGCTATCAAAGTTCTAAAACCAAAGCTATGCAAACAGCGTACATTGCTACAGGCTCTGCAATTGCCTTGGCCTTGAACTTGACCTTCATTGATCACCTGCTTCCTAATGCGATTGATCAAATCATTGATTTAGTTTTCATATTCTTCAGTTAATGACTTGATTGCTCTCTGTACAGGCCTCTACGGGCTTTATTCTCTCCAAACGTTTTGCTTCATAATTGTACTCGCCTAATGAGAATTATCAAAAAATATTCTTCGCGCACTTGCTTACTTCTGACTCAAATGAGGATTATTTATGAACAGCGATTTACGTTTTACTTCCTCTACTCAGACTACCCGTGTATTAATGGTTCAATTGTCCACAGATGTCTCATCTCGTTTCTTGCGGTTACTTCGTCTAGGCTTCCAGTAGTCGCCAAAAATATTATGTTGATGAAGACGATAATGATGATTGAGGGCTGGTCAGATCCGTTCTTGCTTAGTTCCACGTCATGTGGCGAGATTCTGGTAAAAGTTTTCAGCGAATATTTCCAGCCCTGTTAGCTAGAATCAAAGTACCAATCCTCAAGAAATTACCCAGAATACTGTTGGTTTTAGATGAATCGCGAGTGTCACATAGAAATTATCGATAAACTTTAGGAATGAGACCACTTGTATCCAAATTTACTCGTCCCAATACGCAAAACAATATATGTTGCCGTGCCAGATTACAAGTCTTGGCAAAATCATACAACGGATTTAACGGTCCAGGTGACTGTTCCCTTGGCGAAATCACTTTATTTTGACGCACCTGTACTGAGGTTGATGCTTGTTATTCATGGTTCTCTGCAGAGTACTACTGAAGGATTTGCTAAAAATGCAATCTTCGTTTGTTCAAAAAAGCAAATTCAAGACTTGAATTGGCTAGAGCAACATACCACTGATTGTCAGGCGCAACACGCGGCCACTAGAATAAATCCATCAATTTATTCGCATGGATCATTTTATTTCAGTGAGTGACGATATCATCAAACTGAGCATACTGAATACTGGTTAGAAGCAGCGAGTAGAACTTATTTGTGTAGCTGCATCGGTCGTCACTCATGGACAAATATCCGTTATATTGTGTTCCGCTCTATATATTTTGCGTCGGCAAATTGTCACGGAATTTCTTAAATTTCGACACTAAGTTGCCTCTACTGCCTGCTGCGGCAGGTCGTTCCATACATTCACCATTCTGCGTTCGAAACATATTTGGTGACTGACCCGTTTCCAATCTGGTACGACAAGCTTATACCGGTGTCCTCGTTTGCTGCTTGGTTTGCGCAGATGAAGCAGTGGTCTCAACATAGGGTAATCACCAGATGTAATACCCGGTGAGTCATGATGAGGTCAACCCTCATTCGACGATAAGCTATGGTGTACAGCCCTAGTTTATTACACCGGTCTTCGTAGGGCACACCTCGTAAGTTGGGAATCAGCCTGGTGGCTACATGCTGCACTCACCCAATATTTGCTACCTCACCCCGGGTGATAGGGCAGAAAGCCGCCCAGAAGTCCAGGGCGTTATATGCTTCGGAGAGTGGGTCAATTGACCCGGTCCGATCTTGTGCAAAAAATATGGAACGCTTCACGATTTGGCGTGTCATCCTTGCGCAGGGGCCATGATAATCTTCCCTGTATCGTTGCAATTTTAGTCTATGTACCGCCGAAGCCAGTATCGAGAGGTCGTACCCAAGATTCTCAACTCGTCAGCCTGCGCTGATCGAAGTACGCCATCAGTTAAATCTGGATTGATGAACCTACGGATTCATGTCCTACCAATGCTTCTTGTGTAAATGTCCCTAACAAAACTGTTTCCCCAAGAATTTAGCTCAATCTTTAGTTTGCTTCCTACGCATCACCAAGTTCTGCCAGAGGGATATCGCGCAGAGCCTCAAATATGCCGCACTGGATACCGATACTTTTACACTGTGATCAACTTTGAATGTATCGTTGTAACGGTCACCATCTTGCCATTTTGCAGGTGAATTTGGATAATCTTGATTTCAGTGTTAATAAAACTAGTGAATGGATATTGAGTTAGCACGTTTCCTTTATCTGTATGTCTTTATTGGATTGGGCCACTGCCGCGTTAAATACTCTTAAGAAGGTGAAGAGCGTGCAAGAACATAAGAGTTCAATGCAGTTCGTCCGTTCACTTTTACACGCACACGTGATCTAATTGGTGGGGGCTGTTTTCATTACGTTTAGCACTATTTTCATAACCTTTAGATATTATGTTATAATGAAAAACTTTCCTAACACATCTAACTCCACCGGGTTTCAGTGCCGCTGTTGTGCTTTGTGGACTGAGTATACACCTGCCTAATGTGCACATAGTAATTCCTTAAGCTGTATTGGTTTGAAGTAAATCATTTGATTTGAGCTTGAGATATATTGCCTTTGTCAAACCAGTTCCTACCTTAATTTAATACAATAAAATGACTAAGACGGGGTATATAAGGAAATTTTCTTCGCATCATTTGCCGATATCCTCTTGCTGTGTCAGATGGCGTAGTGATATTAACTATTCATCATTCACTGCTGCAAATAACACGAACTAAAAGCAAAGGATTAACAGCATCCTGGTATACAATTTAACGCTGCTTATTTACCAATTTAATATCTTTCCTTAGACTTCATTTAAATAATAGTTCTCTGCTATTACACATCCGGTATCAATGGTGCGTACGATTGTTCCTTTCTGAAGCAACTGTTCAAAACTAAGATGCTTGTTACAAATAATATATGTAAATGATTCGTAATCAGCCAGCTGATGTCTAACATCCTGGAGAAAACGATGGGTGGTAAGTAAATGGGTGTATAATGCCGATGTATCAATCAGTCTAGTAAGTTCCCAGGTAATTGTCTTTGTAGGCTTCCTAGCATCGAAACGAAATATTTGATGACATCCAAATTGTGCTATTTTGGATAAAGGAGAAATTGCTGCTGTGTACAGATTTGAATCTTGGGCATGTCGATCAAATACTGTCGCGCTATATAGATCGGCTTATGTAGAACACCTTATAAACTGGTTCCTGGAACTGAAGCTTCACGCCCATATTTGACTTCATAAGATAAAGTCCGATTTCGGTATCTGTGAGTGAAATCAGTCGCCCTACTCAGTACAGATCTGCGCATGATTCTCGGCGTATGCAATTTCATACCTGAAAATGGGTTAAGACAGTAGACAACAAAATTGTTTGCACCAGTGAATTAAAAGATATTAGCAAAATTGTAAAGTTAAAGCTACTTCCAACTAGTTAGTGGTATCACCAAATATGGAATAATGCTATATTTTGCAAGAATTATTTTACTCAATGTTGGGAAGTGGTCGGTGTATGAGGGAAAGTGCCTAATCTACTTGGTGCCCAATACAGCAACATGCAACTTGGCTTTCAGTAGCTCTATTCCATAGGTGTTTAACAAATTCACTGAACATTTACTTTAACTGAGCATGTTGCAATCTGAAACCATACGTGTTGTTTGGTGAATAGTAGCAGTCGATTCGATTAAGTGGGATTAGCTAGGCACACATTCAGCCACAGGCATCAATATTTAGTCATAATATATTAATCAATCAAATAAGTTGTCCGGTATAACTTTAAGGTTGGACGGTGTGTATGGATTCCACAGTTACATTATTTTGAATGAGTCCAAATCCTATGGTTTCTATGAGCACGGTTAGGTCGTGATGGAGAGCGGCGTGCATCCCTGTTGAAAATTACCGTTGGTTTTTGACGCAGGATTTTGTAGGAATAAGATACTTGTTCCCAGTGCCGTGTATGGCTAACTGAATGCTTAATTCTAACGAAATACTGTAGTATTCAGCTATGGTAAGATTCCAGTCTTTAGTTGTTAACAATTTGCTGCACCAAGATTTGGTAATTCTATTTAAGCATTAGAAGTTCGCTTAGCTATAAAAAAGGAAAGTAGAAAATATTAGGAATTTAAGCTTCAGCTAACGTAGCCGCCACTCGGGATCGACCAACTAGTTCTCTGCAAGATGTTACCTAGCATTTCATTGTGCCGTAAATCTGGCAACAACAATCATTGCTGCCTCTCCCACCCTACCTACTACATTGATCATTCGCGCAAGTCTGGAATAACGAACAGCTTGGTAAGCTTCATAATTATTTCTAAAAATAACTAAATGCGAAAACGACTTTGCAGCGATTGCATAATGAGTATGACCACACGACAAATGCCAGTTCTGACACATTTCATTTATACTCGCACTGCATGCTGGTATGTTCGATTGCCTTGATTTAGCTGTTAAGGAATGACGCAGTCGAGGTTCTAGCATGAAGGTTCCTAAATATGTAGAGCTATAGAGTGTAATACTCCTCATTTGTGTATTCTTTATTATTTATCAATTGCAGACACATACTATGATTATACTTCCTTCTTAAACCAAGGTAATGTTTTCCTGCATACGGCTCGCTGATTTCGAATCTATGAATTACGACGTTGGCTTTCACTGCTGCTGGCTTTATCTTTCTTATTATCTTTTATCCAATCCAAAATACCGTCCGCTATATCCATCATTTCACGACACCCGGTATTTATATCCGATTGTGTGACCTGTTCCAGACCGGTATGTAGCAACCTTAACTTTCCTTGCGTCAAATGTTAACACTGAACCAGTACCTGATACAGCATTTATACCTTTATGGAATCCATTCTTTGAAACTATGACAAATATCGTAAAAGATCATGCCGAGGATTTTGCGGTACTGGATAACCCTCACCGGCGCTGTACATACCGTCAATCCTTGTTCATATGAGTGCCGATCCGGTGCTGTTCCGCCACTGAAATCGGGACTATAGCGTGCTGTGGAAGAAGGATGCAACGGCCAAATTATTTTCTGTCTTCAATGCATTTATTTGAGTCAGTTGTTATAGTTACTTTCTACTGTCTTTTACGCTGCATATGACTAGATGAATAGTGAGCACTAGTTATATTAGCTAAGGTAGCAGACTTGGTCTTTGCTTACGCAACTCTACGTTGACGATACAGTTGGTCCATTAAATATGCTAAATCATTTTGGTTAGCCAAGGACTATGTTTTCTATGGCTTTCCAGGAGATAAAATCCGGAGCAAAGGTCTCTTATTCAAGGAAACATCAATTCACTTGAGAAATATTGCTGCACCTATATGAGTAAGCTCTCAGCTAAAAATAATACTAAAGTCTCCTACTAACGTTCACCCATGAGGAATCAACAGAATTCAATAATGAACACATCTGTGTAAAACAATTTATTTGTAATCTGGGAATAAACTCATTTGAACAACAATGAGCGAGATTGAGACAGAATAATAGCGAACGCTAACACGATAAAATGCTTTCCAAAGAAAGAATATCTCGTTGTCAGCTATCCTCGAACATAGGCATCATCACGCATAATGTACGCTATTTAAGTCAGTGAAAGCAGAAGTCATGATTTACTTATGTTAATGATATTTTTGAACGAGGGAACCTGTGAGGAATTTCACAAATGGGATGGATGAGTGTTCTGTATATATTTCGAAGAGCACTATACGCACTCGGAATGAGCGGCTAGTCTAGGTCAAGTGTGTAAGCGATAAAACGCTTAGAAACTGTTGAGTCCGAACAGATCGACCTTCAACAGACACGAATTAATAAGCCGAAACTGATCCACAATCTCCGGGAAAATTCAATGTCAAGTACGTTGTGATTACTGTGCTGCTAAGTAACAATAAATACCAAAAAGAGACAACACTCAAACGGTTTCCTCACACACAAAAGCAGACGCCATGATTCACTTATGTTAATGATATTTATTGAACGCGGAAACCTGTGGGGAATTTCACAAGTGGGAGAGATGAATGGTTTGCATATATTTCGAAGACCAACATAGGTGCTGGCACTAAGCGGATAGCCTTGGTCAATCGGAAAGCGATAAAACACTTTGAAACATTTGAGGCTGGAAAGATCCACGATAAATGGAAACAAACTCACAAGCCTAAACTGATCCACAATCCCCCAGGAAATTCAAAATCATGTACTTGTAACTACTTTGTTGCTAACTAACAATAAAAACCGAAAAGTGACAACACTCAAACGGTTTTCTCACACACAAAATTTATAAGTAAATCTGTGGTCGACACTTCCGACGACAGATTCCAAAGCAAACGGAAGACAAGCCTGGAGTAAGGAAACGAAAGGAGACATAGTAGGGCTTAGGTGGTGGGAAGCCATCCTTGAAAACTAGGAATGATTCTTCAACAGTCAAACATGTACCGATAGAACCGTTGAGACAGATGATCCATCGCGACACGATAGACTGGCAAGAAACCGTCTGAGTGTTCGTCACACGTAGCATGAGCAATGAGTGCACTATCCTATATATGTCGCACGATTACTTGGAGAACAGATGAGGGAAGCCTGTATTGTTCAACGAGACAAGCATCGCACTCACGTCATGACATGAAGCGTTATGAGCATATACGGAACTGTTCGGCTCTACCGTCGTTCATGGTAACACGAACCAGCAGCAGTACAAAAAACTACTAGAGCACCAACTGATCCCTCGATTTGTGATTGAACAAAGAGAAATGATTTACTGGTACTGGAGGCATCATTTGTTTGCGCGATGGCGTTCCATGTCATAAGAGGCCTGAAGTAACTAGTTTTCTTAATGCCTGTAGTACTATAATGTTACCATGGCCTGGTAGTGGCAATAGCATAAATCAAATAGGGAACTAAGGGCAATTCTAAATTAAAAGATAAAGATAAACGTTATTACAACTAAGTGACAGTACAGTGAAGAAGTTACACCGACATAGGCACGCAGTGAATGAATGAATAAATATTGCATAAAACTCATTCAATCCATGCCTTTGCGTGTTAACTCTGAAAATTGTCAAGGGATCTTATAAAAAATACTAATATTGAGGAATTTCTAATGCGTTTTTGTTCAAAAATATAATCATTTTGCGGGTAAATCAATTAATTTTTACGAACTAAGTGAATAAATATGTAAAATGTTTGCTGATTTCTGCCAAACGATACTGTTGGCGAGCACTCTATATCTGTTGGCCGTAAAGTCTGGCAATGTCCACGTCTTGCGATCAATGCAGTGACAAAGAGCGCGGGCGAAGTCAGCTTGAGTAAACCTAGTGGGGTAGCTGAACAAACTCGAGCGGTTAACTGATATTAATTATGTGGGTAAAGTGCAACATAGTCGCGGATATGTCACATGCAAAGTGAAACGGACAATCGATAAATAGACAAGTTTCGGTTGCTATAGGCAATAAGAATACAGGCTCCAAACAGACTAAACGGATTGATTTGTTTAACACAAAGAATTTCACACTGATTTCGAACACAGAACAAACTGTGGTGGACAGGACTAAGAAGCTGGCATTTGCTTTCTATTGCCTTTTGAATAGAACACTGACCACGTTCTTTTATACAGAAGTCTAGTTGCACCATAAGTTCTGGAAATTTATGGAATTAGTACATTAGAATTGGTAATATATAGAATCCGTTAAATAACTGGAGTAGATCGTTTAAGTTTCTTTTTAACCGACTGAGCTAACACAAGTCTTGAATTGCTTTCTGTGTCCTTCTGTGACTACGTGGATTTGGTTTCATTCCCACTTCCGTTTTGCTTCATGAATAACCTCGAATTCTGTCATTGTTTTGCGAGAATTGCATGCTACATACCTGCGCGTATCACTAACAAATCTTCAGCGGTTGGATCGTAGTGTTCTATAAATGTCTCATCTGGTGTTGGTTAACCTATTCAGAACAATTCATAGATGTATACATCAGCTGGAAGGTGGTCGCAGATTCTCGAATGCCAAACGCGCTACATTTTTGACATCTACGGTTGCACTTATCGTATTCGGAGCGTGTAAATAATGACTGGGATGCTAAGAACAGCCGGTTTGGATCGGATTATAAGGACAAACACAAACCTGCGCAAAGCTTCTGACGGTAAAAGCGAAAAATAAACCCAGATATCGGCATCTACTGTCTTTTCTTGACAGCCATTTTGATGGTAGACGTAGACGTGATTTGAACAGGACCAGTAAATGGAATTGATAAAAGAGGAAAAATTATTTAAATCAGATACACAGAAGATTTTGGTTATAGGTAGAATTATAGCTCACCAAACTATCGTGGGCATCTACGAGAAAAGAATATATCCAACATGGATACGTCTTAATCGAAGTGAATAGTACAAAAATGTGAATCTGAATAACGGTACGGATTCCGTGAAATTAACATTGACAAATTGTACGAGTATCGACCATTTGCGGTTGCATAAAAATTCCAAATCCAAGTTTGCTTTTTTTCCATATAGCTAACAAACATGGCCTCGAAATAATAGGTGTAGAAAATAAAGGCGTCATAATAGGTAGCGTTTATCTACTGATGCGTCTTAGCCTCCGTAACAAAAAGTTCTACAGCGAAAGTTCGATAAAGCAGACTACCCAAGTGTGGAAAACACGTGTGAACGGAACACGCTACAGTCAACAACTACCAGAACATTTTCGACTGCCTTTTACTAGTCGTATTTATTGTCAGATTAGCTACAACACGAATGAGAACGCCGCGTAGTATGGGTGGCAGGCAAGTTACCGGAACGCTGTATCGCTTTATGTGTGCAAACAACTGGATCATTTTACTAGGCACATCATCGCCGCCCTCACAATAACCGCTCCCACAGACGCATTGCCATTGTTTTGACAAACAGTCATTATGAATCGCAGCGTGTGCATTTCGAGAGGCAAGAAAACGCGAAAAAATTGTGCTCCTCAGAAATTCCCCAGTCTAAGTAGTTTTCTTCATGAGATCTCTTTGGAAATGTCTGTCGACCTTAAGGAAATACTTAAGCTTTTCACCACGTAGTTTTCTTATCTTTGTAGTTTTCATACTCTTCATCAAACTGGACTTGCTGAGCACGTAATTTTACCCTAAGCCAAACCATAAAAACGCTCTCCAAACCTGCTAAACAACAGTGACAGGAATAACAAAGTGAAACGAATCTAGCATGCAGAAAAATATTCGGGATTAATCTGTGATTGAAATTACTTGAAAATAATGTCGGCGGTTGGGCATAGTCGGCCAAATATAAGTGTGTATCTGACTACCCCCATCGAGCAGACTAAATCAAAGCAACTTTTTATCGATGCGATCCAACCAGAGACAAAATCTAGTGAGCTAAATATTTCCCTCAATTTCGCGATACATTCATGCGAATTCCTCGACTGTTCTCCTCGGCTTTCGCCTAACTGGATGCATCGACAGCGTAGCAAATATCTCGACGAAAGTAATCAATGGATATGCGGCAAAAATGGTCTGTTTAGCTTAATTGGATCAAGACTAGTTAAGGTTTCAATCTTGTACCGCAATTTTCTATGCCGACCATCAAATGGTAGACATCAGCAGCGTTCCCTCCATGTTACCAAAGATTGTGAGCTGGGTTCAGCAAACACTAGCCAAAAGAGACCAACAATTTATATTGTAATCAGCGGGAACTGGTCATTTTTTATCGGCACCACATCAGTGACCTACCACAAATATCTCCCCATGCCGTGGACCAATGAAACAATGTCTCACATTCGCTTTAGCTTGGTGAGGCGTGGAGGGGTCACTAAGGCTCATGCGTTCAGTAGTCTCTACCAGATCCTGCACGTCTACCAAATTGAGTGAATTGATCGATGAGTTCTAGTGCCTGTATTGTTTTAGCTAAAGACAATGCATGTTCACCTCAGTCAGTAGCTCTTTGAATGTGCAAATGACATGTTCAGCCTTAGAGTGATGTTCATCAGCTAATCATGGAGCGTTTGCGCAGAGTGCTCGACCGCTCCGGCGTAGAGTAAGTATGGCAAATATACCCCATACAGAATTTCCACTTGATAAGTTGAGAGAAGTTAGTCATTTACTGAAACTTAAGTCAAATAGTACGTCGAATAATGAATTTATTCTACGTCTCATTCGTAACTCAAGTGATCGCTCTCCGTAAATCCACGTAGTTTTACTGTAGCCGAAAGCTGGAAAGACCAGGTAAATGACGCCAATGCAAATGTAGAAACATAACATTATTATTGTTCGTGTGTCTGTCGTTTGACTCTCCGTTTAACCTGGGACTGAGACTCAGTTGTACTCGGTTAATTTACGAGATACATTTCTTCCTTTTCTACAGCTTTCTTGATACAACAATTGTGGCGTCGCGGAGGCAAAAATGTACCTTTCCATCCAACCCCCATCTCCTTTTTGGACTGATTGCGGCAGCAGACCGATATCGGATGCCTGGTTCCGTTGGAAAAACATCCATTCTAAACTACTTGGATTTAATCATCGATCTCCATACTGCTCTTAGTGAGTATAAAAGATTGAAACTGCTTCGACATTTACTAGGAGATGAGGGACAGCGGCAATTCGATGATTTGGGTCTCCAGGGATGCAAATCGGTTATAGACGCCTTCAATGCTCTCGATCGTGCATGGAATTACCAAATGAACGTGTTTACCGCGCGATACATTTTTTACCGGATACACAAAGAAGCAGGCGAACCCCTGAATGATTTCATTGCTCGGCTAAGTCGTGCAGTACGACCGTGTGCCTACTCGTCTATTTCACAGAAAAAGATTGAAGGCTGTATGCTCACACAGCAACTGATCACTAGAATCGCAGACAATCGCATACGTGAGGCGCAATTGCAGGAAGACGCTTGCACACTAACGTGCGATCGAGCTTGCGAATTAGCCTGAGTAAAGACGGAAATTTCGTTGCAATCGAAGCAGTTTTGTTCCACCAGCTTAGCTGAAGTGGCGACAGTACAATCTTTCCGGCAATGTCCGACAGACATAATATCTTGCTATCGTTGTGGAAACACGTCTCACAAAGCTAATTTTGCCGGTTGTCCCGCAAGCAGCCTCAAATGTAAAAACTGTGGTAAAATTGGACACTATGTTCGCTGTTGTCGATCACAGGCTGTCGCGCTCATTAAAGAGGATGATACACAGGAATGCCATGTTACCGATCCAACTCAAGACATCTATTCAGTCACCGCAGGCTCCATACATTCAGGTTGTGAAACGATATCCGTTGTTGAACCGAAGTTTCCCGCTGATGACATGTGTACTGTATTGTTTCTTACTGTTAAAGATGCTGTTCCATTGGAAATGGAACTTGGTTCTGCTTCTCCAGTCACTATTGTACCTTTCCAATGTTATGAACGCTACCTATCACAGCGTACTTTATCACCCACCTCACATTCATTCCGGAGTTATAGTGGAAACACACTAACCATATTGGGATTTATTATTGTGACTTTGCAGTTGCATTCTGTGATTGCCGATGTCGCAGTCTATATTTCTTCGGACAACAGACGACCCTTGCTTGGGAGGAGTGCTATGGTGGCTTTGCATATTGTACCATCATTCGACCACATGCTTATCACTTTCGTCAACGTAGCACACTGTCAGGAACATTATCCGAAGCCCTTCCAGAAGTCCCTTGGGCGTATTCCATGTGGTGCGCATCGAATTCAGCTGAAACCGAATGCGAAACCGGTCGCCATTGTTCAACCTCGACCCATTCCAGTAGCGAAAGTCAAAGCGGTCTCAACAGCCCTGCAAGCGATGCTAGCAACTGATTTGATTGATCCCATCGACTGCTCTGAGTCGGTGCATCCAATGGTTAGTGTAATGAAAAAAGACGGTACTGTCCGAATATGCAACGAATTGCAGACATTGAACAAACAGGTCGTCGTGGAGCGCTTTGTTTTGCCATTTAATGGTGAACTTACTGTACGTTTAGCTGGTGCAACCGTTTTTTCCAAGCTAGATTTGAAA
>CALYDF020000449.1:0-67274 GCA_944474145.2 Dicrocoelium dendriticum | reverse complement strand
ATACCTCCGCACTGGTGGAATACGGTTCCCTTCTAAACATCGCTGATGGAAAACTGCCAGTGGTTCTGCTAGATCACTAGCTATTGCTTGCAGAGGCTTTGGTCGGATGTTGTCGACTCCGGGAGAAGTCTGGATACGCAGGGATAACAAATTCTTTAACACAGTATCCGTTGTGAAACTGATGTTATCTAAACCAGATGGTGGAGTATTAGAAATGAGGAGAATATTTGGACTCGTGAACTATGTCTATTTTGTCTGCCAACGAAAGTTGCCTCATTTCCTACGGAAACAATTGCTTAACAGTATACAAAATGAATATGAGTTTGGCTATACTGTTAAATAATTTGGTGAGCAAAGTACCGATCTAAAACGGCGACATTTTATGCTTGTCCTTGTCGCGTTGACAAACATCCACTTTGTTCAACTGCTGAAATGAAGCTGTTGCAGATAAATGGAACACTGAGGTGATACGGATGAAAAAATGCCAGGGCTTGCTAAGTTCCGTGGGAGGGTTTGTGTGATTTACTTAAGTTCTGCAGAAACGTCATCCTAAAACCAAACGCCCGCCTGTGGATTTACCATGATAGCTACGTTAACACACGTGTATACCAGTTACCCCGATTTCATGTTGGATGGTGCGAACAATATTTGTGTCTTTTGTCACGCAGTGAACGGTATTCAACTCAAGTAATGAAGGTTGTGTAATGCATCGTCCGATTGTTTTAAATAGATGGTTGCCGTAAATGCAGGAATCACGGAAGACGAAACAAAGTTCCATGGCTAACACATATGTAGATTGAAGCCATTCCAGAGGCACTGCAGCTGACTATATTGCACCGCAATTCACGTTAGTTTTGTGTTCTATTTAAGTCCAATGAGGTGACGGAAAGCATGACCGTTTTAGTCCTAGATTTGGTACCTCAGAAAGGGATCGCTTCCTAGAATGCGATAACTTTCGCTGTACACTAAAGTGGCGTTAAGTTACAATGTAATTACAGGGAAACAACTCCTCCACATCTTGTTTGCGCTTCTCTGCAAGGTTCGCCAATCAATCATTTCGGATAACTGAAATCTCACTGAGTTAAATCTCTGGATCAAGTATGTCGTTTGGGAGCCACGATTCAGTAACTGCTATGAGGTCCCAAGTTTTTGTTTCATGTCGATGTTGCAAGTCCGTGAGCTTAGAAAACAACTCCTGAGTGTTGGTTTAGCAGCATTGTATTTGTTGACGCATCAGGAGCTCGGTTCGATGTGAGTGCCCAGCACAAATAGTGCCGGTCTGCTGAAGCTTTTTGAAACGGTTGTTTGCACAGTTGGCTGGTTTGAGATAGGTACAATTGAGGCTGGCTCATCTGTATCTGAGGTCTGTACTAATTGAAGGAATGGTCTGAAGAGTACTTCTGGTGGCCCAAGTTTCCTGTTGTCATGCCGTGCTTGGATTGCCACTGATACCATTTCGGGTGCAGCCAAGGTAACTTTGGTAATTCGTGGCCCGCTACCTTGGTAGTTTGTGGAATCAATTAGACGGGGTGGTCAAAAGCCACGATATTCTGAATGTTGTATAGTTCTGCGATACCTGCATTCTTCATTGTCGTGCTTCTGTCGTTCACTGCTATCGTCATGCTTCAATTCTGGCACACCATGAACCAGTATCATTTTCTTCATCTCATTTTGACGTGACGAAATAGGGTTGGATTTACGCTTCTGTCTTTCTGCCCATGGCCTGTCAGGAAATGTGCGGGCATTGACAGAAGAATTCACTAGCATGTGGCTTCCTGAGAGAACATCTTCCAGGTCGCGCTTGGCGCCGAACATTATTCGCAGTAACCGAGGTTCCCCTACGTGTGGAGATGATGGATTTCGTGAAAGGCGTGTAAGATTATTTGGGAGAACTTTCAGTTCGAGTGCGCAGGTTATTTCAACCCAGCTGTTTCGCTCCTTGATTTGTCTCCTTTTTAGCGATTGGCTAGTGGGTTCTGAGACGTTTGAATCGATTGCTGTCATCGCCTTTTGATTGCGTAGTAATTGTTTGTTCTGTAGTTCTTTGTGAGCGTAGATTTGTCGAGTGGGGGTGTCTGGTTTGTCTTCCGTAGACAATACGCCAAGGCTACAGCAAGAATTTTTACGTACAACGTCGTAAGTTGTACTATCTGTAGGGGTCAATTGTTGTTGCCCAGCACCTGATGGAGGTGATGGTGCAATTTGTGCGTAACTCTGCATGCTTTGGCGCATTACGTGAGACTTGGGATACCGTCCAAGCGACCTGTTTTCACTGTTGTTTTTCACTAACGGTGTTGGCCTTTCGCTGGACTGGGTAGCATTGTTGCTAGAGAGCTTTTGCCTTTTAACAGGTCGGGAATTCGGGCTAGGTAATGCACTAATCTGCAACTCGAGTTCTGGGATTTTCCCTCCCAATACCGCGATCAGTTCCTTTTGGTCTGCCGACGTAACAGCCAATGCTTCACACCTTGTCGTAAGCGTTTGAGCAATCGTACTTATCGGACTATCTGAACCTAAGTCACAAAACCACAAGGTATCTGTCGATATGCTGTTAGCTCCGTTAAGTGTAATGTTCACATTCGTTGCATCGTATGAATTGGCACAGAAAGAACACGTGATTTTCGAGCGGATTTAAGTTACCCGCTTGTCTGAGCTGCGGTTGACCTTAGGTTTGTTGCTCACTGAATTCCCGTTTGACAAGCATCTCCGGCGTATTGATCAATTGTCGGTATGCACTTCTAAGTTGTGCTAGTCACGCCATTTGGGCTGCCGGTTGTCTGCTCCGGTCAGCGGGTTTTGTGATGGAGTATCATTAGGCGCACGAGTAGCCAAACTCACACAGTCTTTGTGCAATGAAATGCACGTAGAAATATGGTGGTAAGCTGAAATGACAAAAATGCTTGTACCTACGGTATACCGTGGTGCACAGTACTAAGTCATATATTGTCTGGCAGCCTTAAAGAAGATCGGTCGAATGGTATCCCAAAGGTACTGATGAAACTCAAATAAACAAAGTTACTCAAGTTGGCCTTAGTGAATAGACTTCAAAGATTTTGTTTGTGGTGTGCCAGCTTGTCGTTGGAGTTACTTCAAAAATATAGACGCTGTTGGATAGAGCTCAGTGATCCGAATCCATTGAGCGTACTTCCAAAGATGTGCCACAATAATGTGAAGGGATAAGTCCAATTTAACACAGAGCACATGATTGCATGATTCGCTAGCACACGCTGACAAGGCCACGAACAATAAAAGTCCAATTGAAGTTCTTAATCTCAATGGTTCCCAGTACGTAAGACCCATTTGCCCAGGAGAGCCCAAACATGGTGCGGGAGGCATAGTCAATTACATTAACAGAGATCGGTGTAAATCCTTTTCAAAATTTTAGGAGTACTCAATTACTTCATTAAGCTGTCACCTATGAGGGTGTAAACTAAAGTTTCTGAGCAGTTTTCTAACTCTGGTAGTTGGGAACGTGCATGTAGCTCCGGACACAGCGCTGTCTGAGCTGCAACGGTTTGCAGACCACCTTACCTTGGATTTTTAATAAAAGTTAGAATGTTCCATCTGTGTTCTCGCCGGATACTTCAATAGAAGTGACAGCACTTTATTAGCATCATAGGTTGATGCAGTTTGTTGAAATTTCTTACTAGACACTAGATCCATTTAGATGTACTTTTTACCAACAAACTCCAAATATTTGCTACAAAAAAGCGTGCATCTCTTGATAATTCAGACCACTGCATAGTAAAGCTATGTACCGTTATACGCTAGAGCCAACCATGTTGCGCTGACAAAAAGACCATGCAAAACTGTGAAACCAAGCAACAGCATAACAGATTAAATGGAATAACTCAAATTGACATTGTTTTCAACTGACTTTTAATTTACAAAATTGATAAGTTGTCAAATCAACGCCAGCACCTCACAGACTACAAAAAATTATGTTTTGATCTCACTGAGACAATTTGTTTTCGAAATGACAATTTCCATTCCTCAGGCAGCTGAGGAGGATAAAAGAATAGGCATAAACACCTAAGCAAACAACCCGTGTTAATGGTCTGCTCATAACTATAAAGCCGAAATAAGAAGGAGAAAGGCGTTGTACATTCGGACCGTTTTAGACAACCACAGTTGCTGTGACTTGTGGAAGCTTCTAGGACAACTAACCGGAAAGAATTCTTTTAGGACAATTATCAACGAGGATGCAGATGAAATCAACACTGAGTTCAACTCCTTACTACCAACACACAACACCTGATTCTTTTACCACTACTGATAATCCTACATTTTTGCTTCCTCAAGTATTTGTAAGGAGCTTAAACAGCTGAAGCCAAACAAGGTTAACCAACCGGTTTGTGTATCAACAGTCGCTCTGAAAGAATACACCTATGCTTTACCAACGCCAGTGAGATAAGTCATGAATCGTTGCTTAACGTCTGGTACCTTTCCCGACATTTGGAAATAGGCCAGAATAATACTAGTGCCTAAAATAGGATCTCGGAATGCGGGCCAATTGCGTGCAAGTTTGTACTGCCCAAAAAGATAACTAAAATCTTTTATCTACAGTTTTCTTGCTGCCCAATTGTTTATTATTCCTGATTGTTTAATCTTCCTTACAACTGGCTCGTTACTGGACTGTCCTGTAAGTTGCTATGCTGATGTTTTGCTCCTGTCTTGCTTCATCCGTCCACATCTTTTAGTAGCCTATCGAATATAGGCCGAAGTGTCCGACTTCAATTACCCTCTGATATCCGCGCTTGTATACGCTAGCCATCTCAGACTAGTCTTTACTAGTCCTAAGACTTGGTGACCCCGATTTGTAGGCGCGAATTTAAACATTATTCGTCGTCTTTTGTAGTTTTTAGTGAGTACATTCCCCTTCCTCAATCATATACTTGTATTTATCTGTCCTTTGCCTAAATTAACTAAGTTTATAGTGTTTCCCTTCATCTTAGACCTTTTCTGTACACATTCGAAAGTGTCATTTGAGTCATTTCACAGCGTAAACTTGCATACATTGGCTGTTTGAAGCTTCGTGGAACACAGCCCAGTGGTTTGATTTGCGATATTTGAGATCGAAATGGAGAATAAAGCAATAATGCGGACAGTCTGAGGTACAATCAGCTCTTCCCACACCTTTTATTGTTGGTTGTGACGCTGGTTGAGGACATTATACTCTGTCCATCGAATGAGGTCAAGTATGAATCCATGAAACTAGCGATTCTAAGTCATAGTCTTGTGTACGAGCTCGATTTGTACTGCTTTATGGTCTCCATCTAAGATATCGCAAGCCGTCGACGTTGCTCTGCAAAATTCAATCCATTGTTGGTCCCTTATTCTTGTGCAAAGAAGGGATTAAGCAGCTGTGGCTTACACGTATCCCAGAGCCAACGCATCTAATGTTGTTCATGAATCCCGATACGCCTCTAGAAGAACTAACTACTAAAGCAGACGCTACATTCGAACGTCTTCGGCAGCATCCGACCAGAAGCTTCGGTAACGTTTTTTCACCGATGAACACCGAGTCTTAAATATACTCCATGTCGTCAGGCCGATATAATCCAAAGACAAGGGAACTGCGCTACTTCGCAGCAGGATAGCGTCAATAAAGGAGTCGAAGCAGCGTGTGCGACGTTCAGACGCTGACCACGTTTTGGCTACTGTTCACTGGGCCTCATCCTTGGCTGCACGGAGTACATCTCCTTCAACATGAAAGTGCAACATTTGCTCTGCACGTTATAAGTCAGATAATACAAAACCCGTGGAAGAATTATGTTGGCATTACCGTTATTTTGATGGAAAGGTTAAACGTTGTCGGGCCTCCTGCACTAGGTACGACTCAGCCACTTCAGGAAAACCGAATAGCCCACATACTAGCAAGACCAACGCATGCAACAGCCACCACACAGGTCACGTGTTTTACGATAAGGATCGACCCCCTCCAATCACTTTCCTCATCCACACGGGAGCAGAATTCAGCGTCATCCCAGCGAACGCGATCGAAAGGTACTCAAACCCAAAGTACAATCTGCGTAAGGCCAATGTTTCTTTCATAGTTTCATTCAATCAGCACATGAGGAATTTGGACCTCAACCTCCACTGGGATTTTCGATGGGTCGCCATGATTGCGTCATTAGCCGTCGCAATTATCGGTATGGAATTTCTTTGACATTTCAGATGGCTTGTTTATGCTGGTCGCCACAGACTTTTAGACGACCATACTTAACTATTGGTTGAAGGCGTTCTAACAACTCACTGTTAATCAGTCCAGATTTCCGAATGGACGGGGTAGCTTCAGCCTATGTGAACCTACTGTCTGAATATTTGCGACTGGTACGACCAGCTGCACAGCTTCCGGCACTCAACACAGATCGCTCATCACATTGTTATGCGCAGTGCGCCAACGAGTGCCCAGACCGAGACGACACACCTCCAAAAAAGTACGTCCCACAAGAAATAAATCCGATCACATGCTTTAGCTCGGTATCATCAGACCGCTCAATAGCCCATGGACGTCACCGCTCCATGTGGTTCCGAAGAAGAACGTGGGGGACTAGAGTCCTTGTGGTGTTTATGGTTCCCTAAACAACGTGACCACGCCTGATCGCTCTCCCATCGCTCCCATCGAGGATTTAGCAGCCAGTCTGGTATGTAACAACGTTTTCAGTGGAATCTACTTAGTGTGCGCATATAACTAGATTCCGGTAGCCAAGCTGCTATCGCTAAAACTACCTTGACGAGTAAATTTGGTTCGTTCGAGTTTCTCCGCATGCAGTTTGGTCCAAGGAACACCGCACAAAATTTTCAACGTTTCATCGAGCATGTTGGGCATGGTTTAGACTTTGCTTACGCATATACTGACGACATACCAATCTCGTGCTCCTCACGCAAGGACCACTTGCACCACTTACGGAAATCTTTGGACTTTTTATCCCAACACGGGATAACGATCAACGCAGAAGAGTGTTCGTTTGGTGCCGATTCCGTCAGATTCCTCGGCCATCAGCTCTCTTCTTCTGGCATTATGGCATTACAATTTAAACTGAAGGCTTGCACTGACTACACTGAGCCTCCTCCTTTTAAGCAGCTAAGACGCTTTGACGGGCTCATCAACTTTTATCTTCGTTTTATACCCGATCGTGCGTTGCAAATGCAGCCCCTCACGGACCTACTCTGAGGAAATCTTAAGAGATTCGGTTTCCTGGCAGCAGCACGCACCGTGTTTAAAGATTTAAAAGAGGCTAGCGTCAACCTAGCTTCTATGGCGCATCAAGACCCGGCAGCCCCGCTGTTGCTCAGTACTGACGTTCTGGACGTCGCAATTGGGGCGGTTTCGCAACAAATGCATGTGGTGAATTCGCAGCTGTTGTCGTTCTTCTCGGGACGATTGAAACCTGCCGAATCTCGTTACAGTACTTTCGGTAGAGAACTATTAGCCATCTAGTTATCAATACGGCATTTTTGACACGTCTTAGACGCTCGCGCTCTCGCCGTTTTCCCCGATCACAAACCCCTTACTTACGTGCTCAGTTCCACCACCCACCAATACTCTCCTAAATATTCGCGCCACCTAGACTATAACGCTCAATTTACCACGCACATATAATATGTCCCAGGTGTGCACAACCCCTTCGCCGACGCAGGTTTCTGAATTCAAGCGATCTTTGCTGATGCCCGCACCGCTATCGACTTGGAAGCCATGGTCGCAGCACAACTAAATGATCCTGAGGTTGATCTAATACGCAGGGCTCCTTCACTGGACATACGATCCTTTCCGCTGACATCAGTAGACGGAACCATACTTTGCGATTTATCTCTGGGCACGCCGCACACAGTCCTCCCACTCGAGCCTTGACAGAACGTGTTCGACAGTTTGCACGGTTTATCTCACCCAGACCTTCATGCATCTGTTACACTCGTAACCGCACAATCCGTTTGGTGCAATGTCATTCGCGATGTTCATATTTGGGTGGTTAATACCCTTTCGTGTCAACGCCTGCAGGTGCACATGCACACGAAAAGGTCATTAGGCCCGTTTAGACGCATGTGTTCAGCACCTGCACATCGACATCGGAGGCTCTCTACCGCCATCGATAGTTTCGGAATACCTAGTCGCTTTTAGGATTATGCACGATGTCAAGAATGTTATGTTTATAAATATTGTAAATGTCTGTCCTGTTTTGGGTCGATTAACGTTTTGAAAATTAAAAACGTCAAAAGCTACCGAAATATCCAACCTAAAAATATACAAAAACTACACAGTTTTTCACGCAGATCCTTAGTACGTTCTTTTTGATTTATTCTGCGTGTGTTTTTGCCTTCTCTTTTCTACATGCCTCAACCCTCTTCTTAAACTGACCGGCCCTCACTAACAACATTTTCGAGGATCGCCACAGTCAACGAGGATCAATACGCTAAAACGGGTCGTTTCTTCGTGGGACTTGGGACGTTTGGACGCGGGGCGGGGTGCGACGGAGTGAGAGACCACTCCCAAGCTCACCGTTTGGTTGCAGCAGATGCTGAGGACCTGTTGCTCTGTTTTGGCGAGCCAGTTTCTTTGAGGTCCGACAAGCTTGCTCCAACGATTCGCTGAAATACACCCTGCCCTGCAATCAGCAAATAATAAATAACAAACAGCGCAGCGAACTCTGACTGCCGGCGAACGCCCATTTGATACGATCGTTCAGTCATTCTAACTAAGCACTTTTTTCCCCCACGAACCTCGATTCATCCGTCATTTACGCCATCGAAGGCTGCCGATGTTCAGCCTTCTAGGGGGGATATGTAGCGCCTAAAAACATAATTACTATCTTTTATGTACATCTTCATTGCTGGCTAGCTGTACATTACTCCTGCATGGCTTGCTCTTCCCTACAACTGACTTGTCACCTGACCGTCTTGTAAGTTATCACGCTGATATTTCCCTCCTGTCTCGCTCCATCCTTCCATGTTTTTTGTAGCACAGCAAATATAATCCGCTTTGTCCGAGTCAAATGCCCTCTGATATCAGTGCTTTAGTACGCGCATTGACTCGAAATATTATTTACTATTCTTACAGTACTGCTCAAGGTACTGGATGAACTGCTGATCAACCGCATTTTCACAGGCAATCATGTTGATGATGCCAAACCGTTTGCCAATCAACCAGAGCGCTCTACACCAGATGCGGTTTTTTATCTGGTGCATTCCATAGCGTCAATGTTGGATAATAAATGCAAGAGAGTGCTACTTTTAGTTCTTTATCATACCATCTCTCTTGGGCGCATTGATAAATCACGACTGCTCAAACGTTTGTTCGGGTACGGCGTCCCTCCAAATGTGTGTAGTGTGATACCTACTTACATCATAAATCGTACTCAATTTACGCAACTGTGCGGCAAACGGTCTTCTGTACTTCCAGCCAATTGTGGTGTTTTGCAGGGAACCATCCTGTCCGCTTTCTGTTTACTGCCTACCTTGAAAGCCTCCCTATTTCATCAAGCTTCATAGGCTGTAAATATGCTGATGACATCGTCCTGAGATGCATAGACTTAATCATTGAGGACTCCTTGAAACTCAAACGGGGTCAGCCGAACTAGTGAATTGGTCCAGCTCCCAGTCCCTCTCTCTCAACCCTTCCAAATATAGTGCCGTAACGTTCTCTTTTATTCATCCCAAAAGACTGCAGTCTTTAGTACATATATCTTCTCCGAAGATTGCGGAGGACCAAAGCATACCTCATACAGCTACCGTAAAATATCTAGGAGTTTTTCTATCTCACAAGTATCTTGGTCTGCACATGTTTTTGTAACATTCGTAAAATTTGGAAGGCTGTCTTTTTACGCCTGTAGATTTCAAATGCCTTCCATTCCCCGTGTTTAATACCACAATTTGTGACTGCACGTATTCGCCCTCACTGATTATACTGTTTACCAGTTTTTCTCATAAAGCTGCTTCAAAATGATTATATCCTTCTTGTCCGTACGCTAAAGTGTATTTCTCATTGCACCAGTTTAGGGAAAGAAACGCTTATTAATTTCACTATTAACAAACATTTCGATGCATGCATCAACTTTTCATCCAAGATTTTAAATGACTCCTCACACCCTTTATACGTTATTCTAGTCAGCACTTAGTCTACACGGACAAAATTTAAAGTTTTATTTTCGTTATACTGTCAAAGAGGATGTTGGATGCAACCATGACGAACTCGTCTTTCACACCACTCTCAGGCTGCCAGGTGAGATGCTTTTAGATTCCTGAGTCACTGATAAGCTGGATCCTGTGTCCTATGCCGAACGTCTTAAACAACACTTCCAAACAACTCGACCTACGTCTATTCGTTTCACTGCTCACGAACAACAAATTCATCCGGACTTACACCCTTGTCCTGTTACTTGCATTCGCATTGATGCAGTTCGCACATCCCTGATACCCCCTTACGTAGGTCGTTTCAAAGTGTTGTCACGGTATCCTAAGTACGTCATGCTGAAAAGGAATGGATCATAGGCATTTGTGAATATTGACCGTCCTAAACCCGCTTGTGTGGAGCCCATCATTACTTTGACTGATCCCCAGTTCGTCAACCGACCGATTCCCATGCTCCAGGACCTTCATGCACTAGCTCAATGAAAGATACCAAGCAAACATATTTAGGACGTGCTGTGTCCTTTCCATCCAAACTAGTTGCGTTTGTTGACTAAGTAGTATATCGATCGTTTCCTTACAAGTTCACGCTTTTCGGGGGGAGGTATGTAGCGTTTATTAATATTTCACATTTCGTCTTTCCTATCACCAAACTTATCATGACGTCTTTTGTTCAGTTGGTTTGATTTAACGAGTACAGTAATGTTTCTGCGTTGCCCGCGCTCCGTCGTGTTGATGTTTAACTGTGCTGCTACTGCGCGTGTACGGTGCCATCCAGGCTGCTTGCAAATCGGATATTAGACGCGGAATTACTATCGAAACTTATTTCCATCGTACTCGATGTTTGTTACTGGTACCGCGCAATCTACGATTCGAACTCAACTGTGATTAGACTGTGAGTTGACTGCTTCCGAAGATTTTTGCGTTTGCCAAGGGACTGGAGCCATCCTACCATCTTTTCGACCATTACAACTGTCGCACGGCAGCGAAACGTCGTTACGGCGTATAGCTGACCCATTATTATTATTACTGTAAGCGAGGTAGCAAGCGGGCTTTTGCCTTTGTGTAAGGAATACGGAAGTTGGTTAAAATAGTGGTGTAACCCAAGTCAGACATAGTAGGTCCTTCGTGTGTTCTGTCCCCACTCCCCGTAACTTTTACTACTGATGTCTCGTCGCCGGCGAACTCGTATATGATGTTTGAGTCTATAAAACCGAACGCTAAACCAAAACAGCCAACGTCCAAGTGGCGTTCCGTAAATACTCTGCCTTTCAAAACTCGTATACTGACTGCTAACATATTTTCAGGAATACCACTGAGTCACCTGCTACCGTTCCAAATGAGCGGATGTTGCATGACTATCAGTGATTTAGTATATGCGTTACCAATCTCTTGCCGTCAGGATTTTCCGTCATGACTGCGCGAAAACTTACCAGATTTTGTAACTTACTGGCGGACAAGCCTGTGTCTCACTCTCGCTTGTCGCAAATTGTTCTGTCCACTCCAGAGGAGCGTCAAGTTCTTCTGCGTTTTGCCTTTAAGCTTAAGGGCACTGGGTTCACTGTGTAACCATATCTCCCTTTGGTGGAGAGGCTGAAATTGCGGGATGCGTTGCGAGATATTAAAGCCCGCCTTGAAGCAGGATATAAGGGTCTCCGCTTGGCGGGTATTCGGGTGGTGAGCCGTCGGTCCACTTCCGCCCTGCCAGAACAAATTCTGGTGGCGTAGCATCCCGGACATTCGATGCTGGATCCCTACAGGTGATCCTCAGTAATGTGCGTAGCCTGCGGAACAAGCTGAGCGAAGTCGGCACCATTATCGACGAATGCCTTCCAGATGTTCTTGCAATCACTGAAACGTGGATGTCCACCGACGTCACAGACAGTGAACTGTGCTTACCAGGCCACGCACTACTGAGATGTGACCGCACCTCCGTCCGTCGCAGAGGTGGTGTTGTTTTGTACAGGGTGTTTTGTTAATCTGATCCGGAGCTAGGAGCGGCTGCACTTAGTTGCTGACGTATACCGGTACGCTGAATTGCTAACTGTCCAATGGCGCAAATTGCTTTGCCGGCAGGGGTGAGATGAGACACAGTTGCGACATGTGTGCCTATGATTGCAGAGCACATCGAGCCGTTCGGTTGTGAGAAGTGAACGCTAGCAAACTCCACAGCCGGAAACCGACCTGTCGTAGGTGGATTGAAGGGCAAAATACACCGTTCGGCTGTGAGAACTGAGCGTTAGCCAGACACCACAGCCGCAATGAAAGCGTCATGCCTCGACCGCATGGCAAGACCAATAAAACGCAAGCCATTGTTCAGTGAGAACTGCACGATAGCCAGGCGCCACAGCCGCACCGAACATATCATGCTTCCACCGATCGTTAGTCGGCATTTACGCAGGTGGAAAGCCAGCAAAACGGCTCCCTGCGAAGTGGTTAGTGGGTCACTGTGCTAGCAACTGAGAAAAGCAGCCTGGCCGTATTTGATGACCGATAGATGGGCGCCGTATTGCTATAGACACGAAAGCTGTTAGCGTCTCATGACTTCCTACAAACAAACCCGTAAGCTGTTATTTGGTTGCTTTCGCTGTAAAAGGAATCATACTGCCGGGAGCACATTGAAAGTTTACAGTGTGGTTTGCCTTACCGTTTCTATCCCATGTATGTTACAGCTGAAAATTCACGCTTCTTGGGTGCATAAAAACGAATTATTTACTTGACTTGACTTGACAATGCTCTTAGGATTCAGTTTGCCTGGACGCACTGGTGGCACCATTAGACAGCAAACCAATTTAATCATGAATGCAACTATTGCCCCCAAGTCACACAATTGCTAGTTCTAAAAATTGATTAAGCCTTCAATGATGTTTCTTGTGTACAGTGCATAATACACATTTAATCATTTCTTTAACTATATTTAAGAGAAAAGCGTGAAATGGTTTTGCATAGCAACGAATTAGGTGTTTGCATTGCCCTCCGTCGTTTTGTCTACAGAGGAGCATTCGTCGGATGGCGTTGGCGAGCACTCTGCAAGGTCTCCAACAAAGTCTGCCTAAATTCCTTCACAATGTTCACTTTCAATTCATTCAAGTTTTGGGTTTCCTTCTATTAACTCTGCGTTTCAAGTGTCAGAATTGGAACAATCAATTGCCCTGTTCCTATGAAGAAAAGCCTTCGTGGAGACTAAGTGCAACCTTCGTATTGCCTGGTTGATACGAAGAAACGTCTTGGTGTTGACTTAGCAAAACATCCGTAATGCTTCATCCATATGAAGAACAGCCTTCGTATTCACTAGGAAAATACTTCACATCTGCTACGGAAAGCCTGAGTATTGCTTCCTTAAGAATAACATAGTTTATTCTCGATAACGTCAAGGCACGCCTTATCAGGCATGATCAAAGTTTTACAGACAATGTTTCTCAGTAGACACATTTTGTTGCGTGCATAACTGGGGTAAGTACATGTGAGGAAAGCATCAAAGGTGAAGTGGCAAGAATTTGCATCCATGTGAATGTAGCGTAGTGTGGGCACCCGTAGGCTGTGACATTATTCGGTAGCAACTCACTTCCGTCACGTCTAAGTGCTGTTAAACGGACTTTCGTGGCTTTTTATAAGGAGTGCGTTTTACAATCGAAAACCCATCACGTCCTGGCACACTGCCGTCGATCACTTTGGGCGGTAGTATATAAATATGGCCACAGGTGCGAGGCATGCCATCAAATGCAGGTGCAAATAAGTACAATGATTTGGTTAAAGAGAAACAATGTTTGTATTCCGGTAATTATGAACATATGATGGCGGAAGGTCGTTTTAGTGGATCAAAAATAATATCTTCAAGTTGCTTTCTTCAGACAATATGTGGCAATATCGTCTGCTTTAGACCAATATATAGGTTTTAGCTGGACAGTAGAACCACGACCATGTGAAGTGAGAGTTTGCTCAATGAATTTATCTTTCTTCAAAGGTTGGGATTGTTCGCGGCTGAAACGAGTTTGCGCTAGTCGCAGTCAGCAATCCCCAAGTTCATTTGTTAGTGCGAAGCTGTTGACTGGATCTGGAGACAACGATCGTCAAGATGCAAACTGTTTCACTCTGACGTTGGACTTACCTTTGGAAACCTCTTGGAATTGTATTTGATTCATAGTGCAAAAAGTGTGATCCTGTTCGTTAGAAATAATCCACTGGCGACGTGGACGGTGCAGAGCGCCATGGTTGAATCCACTAGCCAGGTGAATGAAGTGTGAATGGTAGGTTAAAGCCAGATAATTCTTTTCGCTCACAGAGCAAATATATAGCACTGAATCCAGTTGTTCAGGCTCCATTGGTAAGGAGTTTCTGCGTATTCACAAATAAAAACATTCCTATTCCTTCGGCATCGTATTGATTAGGCTTTTATTCGTCTAGTACGGCTTATTTCTCCTTAATTCATTTTCATTTTCTCCTTAAGTTTACTTAGGTACTTTGGTAAGCTTTTCCTTCTACATATTTCCCTTCGTTTTATTTTATTCACAAGACCGGCACAGCGAGAACTGCTATTGCAGGGCACGTGGGCATTGGTTGAACATGTGAATCGCATGTGTTCATCTAGCTTTCCTTTAGATGATCAATCCACCGCATTCCTTGTTGGCTAAATGACGATTTCCAAGGTGGAACATTCACGGGATCTTCCTACTGTTTCGGTGCCAATCGAACTTGAACTTAAACTTAATACCTCAGCTGTCAGTAAATAGAAAGCTATGCCGGTTCACCATATACTACATAGGAGAGGAGAATAAGTCGCGTTATTACATGACAAATCGAGGTGATAAATTAGGACCCTCCTGGCACGGGTGACCGCATCGTGTCCGAAAACTGTCCGAAGTTTGTCCAATCGGTGACCGACAGCTATCCACAAACGCTCCCCAAAAAATACTTTCGGTCACGTCGCGGTCACAGATAATATTTTGACAGCAGAAGCTTACTTATTCTACATTGATTGATAAATCTCCTGCTGTTCAGACGTCTTCTGCTTGGTGGGATTACGTGTCTTGGTAGCATGCATTACATGCTTAGCGATACTACGTTTTAATCTCCAACTATTGTTCGCCTAGCTACCGTGCGGCCGCACTTTAACTCGGCTGTCGCTTTGCCCTCTGTGGCCACTCTAATTCTCCCCATACAATATTGTGCGTGCCCTCGTTCGAACCAGTTTGACGAGCGCTACTCCGTGCTTCCCAACTCTTGGATCTAACCGGTGTGGATTATACTCTTTCTCCAGTTCCCAGTTTTCGGCATATTCTTTGTCAAATTCCACTTGTGTAACTACATCAAACTGGTCTTTCGAAAATGATTTTGGCCTCATTCGGAAGAAGAAGCTGAGGGCTCCAAAACTACGTGGCAACCATCCCTGCAAGTTGCAGCATAACAGATTTACAGCTTTTTTGCTCCGCTCATCAACCGAGCAGATCTAGGAAGGCTTATCAGCGCTCCACCTGTATCGTCGCTTAAGGCAGGCATATTAACATACGCAGCCGCTTTGTGTGGGTGTGTGTGTTCAACCGCGAGTCGATTGATCACTGAACCAGACAGTCTGCACGTTACGACCTCCATCTACCTCTACCGCCTGACCTTGGTGCGGTTGAACAACTCTCAATTCGTGTGCGTGTTCTGACCTATTCGTGAGTCACCCGTAGCGCAAAGAACACTCATCAAGGTGAGCGCTTTGAGAGGCTGTAAACAATAAGAGGACGACTAGCATTCCAATGGTTCCACGTCGCCTATGTTGCGCAGACGATTGCAGTAAAGTCCATAATATCAGTATTACCTGTTCTAGCTGCATTAGATCATACTGTCCGCAATGTGTAGGCAGATCCGTCCAAGAAGTGAGACAGACAAACCAAGTTGCTGACACAATTTGGTTTTGCCCAACCTGTCAAGTCATTCTACTTGTCAACTGTTTATCTTTGCTAATGAAAAAATGCGATAGCATGACTGAAATAATCGCGCATTTTGTAAATACTAAGATCCATCACACGGAAGTAAATATGGCCATTATAATACCTCACCCGGCCAAAATAACCTCTGTGTCTAAACCGAAGAAAAGAGCTAGCGCTCCAATCGTACTGCAGCGTCTGTGACTCTAAATCCACTGGGTCACCTCAATCTCATAAATGGGAAAGCCTCAAACAAACCAGCTTCCACTTCTACAAACATAGAGACTTCACTTGGAGATTCAGCCATGACACCGACAGCTCACAGCCGAAGACAATCCGGTGCAGACAACAAGCAGGTAATGTACGCATCGATTGCCTAGACAAACACATCGGGAGCGACACACATAGGCCCATCTTCCGTACCAAGCACGCGTGGCGCAAAGCAGCTTTCACCGTCAAATCCAGTGGTGCCCTCTAAACAACCCGAATTGCCGGACAAAATGTATAAAGCCAGCACTCGATAGACAAAACCATGCTGCGCTAACTCTCGTGTGCACCAATGTTCCCGAATCCAAATCCGGCACAATAAATGGCAAGTTGCAAGAAATCGTTGAGTATGTGAATATTGTGGTTGCTGAGTTGCACCAACTTTTAATAACGTGTTATAACGACACCACAAAACTGGGGCCCTTCGAGGCGGTCAGTTCTGATGGGAAAATAACTGGAGTTAAATTACCCGTTTGCTACATAGGTATGCAAATAGCTTCCTCGTAACCGAAGCATTCCTCTATTGCCGTACTCATTTTGCTGCGCCATGACTGCGCTAATTGCTTTTAACAAAAATCGCGCGAACAATACGGTAAGTATCAGTGGACTTGCTGTATGTCAGCAGAACAACGGCTGAAGCCTGATTGTCAGCCAGCACAATGTTTCCGCTTGTTTAACATGTGTATTCCTAAATCGTTTGTAGGTGTGCCGGACTTTATAACCGTATTCGATGAAGCACGATTTTAGGGCAGTAGCTCGTAAGCTTTTTAACTGGCTTGCGGTATAAGTCAACGTTGTCATGTTGATGTGATAAGCAAAACCTTATTACTTTAAATTTACAAATAACCTATACAATTCGCTGTCGGTACTGTAACATTACCTTGCATCCAGAATAGCAACAGCCGAACTTGATGGCTTCGCCAAAACTCATCGGAAATCCATACGGTCAAACTCACTCCTCTGGCACAAGCATTCGCGTTCTGTGCATGTGCGTAAGACTGGTGAACTGCCGACAATGGCTAGATCATGTTGTTTCACAGTAGGAAGAACTTTTCCCCTGTTCATTCTAAATGCAGCTTGAGCGAACCTCCGCACAAGGTGGTCGGAACTTTAACATATGTGTGCACTAGTCTCTTAAGTTGGCATGCGTAACATCTCTACGCTTAACGAATTGGTTAGCTAGCGCTCTTATGAATAAAACTTCAAGATGTGATAGGCATACCGTTGGTAATATAGAAGCTGTGCGGGTTAATTTCTATAAACTCTGTTCCACCATAAGCGCGAAGCCATTTAGTGACATAGTGCCCAACGGACTGCCCGTGGTTACCCCATCGTTCTGTGAGTCTAGTTGGTCCTAAATGGAAGTCTGACATTCTTCCTACAACTGAGCAATAATTTCCATAATATCTTAGACCGCATGGGTGACACGTGTCTGCAAATTTGCCATTATCATCAAGGTTTTATTAAGAGGTTAATTTAGTAAACGCTGATTATGTAACCAAAAATGTCGTCCTTTTATTAGACAACTGAAAATAGTCGAGGGCTGGATTAAACGCTTAACAGGAAGATCAATTTCGTCAGCAGTGAAGTATTCGAGAATAACTTATTTATGTATTTATTTTATTTGTGTCTGAGTGCGCTTATCAGCAAATGGGCCGTGTCAGTAAACATTCCACATTTGAGTCATTGGCCGGGCCTTCAAATTTGACCGTGCTCTACGATTCCTCTCTTTGGAGTTTATCAGCACACATGTCCACACACCTTTTGCTCTATCGGTTCTTATTTTACTCCATTACACGTCCCGCGATGCAAATCTACTCACGCGATATTTTAAAATCGCTACGATTTTTTACACTCGTAACTCGTGCATTTTTGTACGGTTGTGCTTTCAGAAACAAACTAAAAGAATTCATAAGAAGTGTAACAATTCTGTTAGTAAACATCGTTCTTGATGGAGAGCTGCTCTTTGAAAGGAAAGATTAGGAGATTTGATCGTCACAACATTTCTTAGCACCAACGTTTGCTCGCTCATGGAGAAATTAAGGGAACTATCAAACATTCTTTTCTCAAGAGTTTTAGCAAACTTGGAAGCATTAGGTTGCAAGCAACCTGGCTCTATGATGCAGTGGTATCCGTTAGAGAATGTATTTGCTATCGGGTTTATTAGCCATGCACGTGCCGAAACGGAAGTTGTTGAGTACTTATTTAAACCTATCCGTCTTGTTGTATTGCAACAAAACGTCTTTCATGCTTCGTCTCACACTTTATCAATTGTTTAGTCATACCATGTAAACCGAGGTGTTTGAATGGCGACAGCATAGTATTGTTGGCTAATATCTAGTATTACCCTCCTGTCACAAATCCGAAGCCGAGAATTTCTGTGAGGAATTTACTGCAGCTCTCCTAGAACACATCGGTCGTTCTCCGTGCCTATTCGGCGGAGATTTAAATAGATGTGACACTACTATTCTCACCGCCCTCGGGTTGCAAAACCTCGTCAATCTGCGCACCAGGTCAAACGCAACCTTAGATCTGGTGTTTGTTAATATTGTAAAGTGGTTCTCCGTATGTACTCGGGCTCCAAGTGGTTATTCTGATCACTCAACAAACAAGAGTTCACCTGTCATCTATAGCAAGAGCAATCATCAACAAATCACATGCTGTAATGATCAAAGGATCAGTTGGGGACAATGCTGTCTACAAAATCTCGACAGACTTCGCTAAATGAGCCCATCGACGGAATTTAGTTTGTTGTTTCACCCTGATGTATCCAGCTACTGTGATAATTTGACAAGCTATTTAAACTTCTGTTTGGAAATCTGTTGCCCATTGGAAAATATTTACGTCCGCCCTAACAAGTTTTCCTTCCCCACCTGAAGCGGCTACGCCGACTTAAGGAGAAAGCGTTTAAAGAAAAAGACGGCACTTCAGTAAGGTTTTACACAGGTTGTAGCAAGAAACAGCCACACCATTTTATCAAAGCGTATATCCAGTCAGTTCTTTGGGAAGGCAGTTGTCGTGAACTCTGGAGGATGCTGCAAACACTTAGCGTACTTACTTGACGTTCGCCGTACTTTGATGTAGACGTAGATAAATGGAATCGGGAGTTCTGCGAGTGTAATAATTCAACAGCTCCAGAGTCCTTCTGTGCCCAAGTTCTGGGTTCTGCTAAAACACTGCGTCCTGCCGCCAGTGCAACTGTAAACAATCTACTGAAACATCTACGTTCCGGTAAAGCTAGTGGGCCGGACATGCTATCTCCTATCTTACTCAATGTGCCGATTGTCTTGCAACAGCTCATGCAAATATATTCACAATATGTATGCAGCAACTCAAAACAGCCGACTGCTGGTGAATTGTCGATAATACACTAAAGCTAAAAATGGATCCAACAAATATTGATTTATCGCATGCACTTCCTTTTGCAATGAAAATACTAAAGAAAGCCATCCTCGGAATGATGCCGTCCAGAACACGCTCTAGGGACCGCTCCAGTTTGCTTATTGTAGTTTGAGTTCTACCCTAGATTCTTTGGCCTACCTCGTAGATTCTGCATTATCAGCGCTTGACAATAGGAATAAAGCAACTGGAACGCATTTTCTTGATTACAGCTGTGTATTTTGCTGTGTATATTGCCAATTAGTGCTAGAGGAATTAATTACTCAAGGAGTGTGTCCCTCCACTGTCTATTTACTGAGTGATGATAGTGCTGAACGCAGAGCATCTGACTCAGTAGCCCATGTTCCTCCCCACTATTCGCCAACGCAGGTGTCCTTCGGGTAGAAATTCTGTCGCCTTTTCTCTTTTCTACTTACGTCAGTTCTATGCCAACGCCAACTGAACCGGCTCTAATAAAATATGTCGACCATATCTTGCTACGCAATTACCACAACAGCGCTGCTTGTTCGTTCAGACAACAAGCGCTGTTGAACGATCCTACTGGCTGGTCCAAATCCCGTGATTTGTCTCTTAATGCTTTAAAGTGCCAGGGCATTCTTCTTTACACAAAGTCGCCTGTGAGGAGGAGCTGCATACACTGTGCAACAAGTTACATATGGATGGCGACGGATTATGGTCATCCAAATTAAGAAAATATCTGGTTGTGACGTTGGGTTACGATATATCGTAAACGCTTCAAGTAAATGAAACTTTCGTTAAAGTCAAAAGGTCGTCATTCTATGCCTCTCGGCTCAAATCCTTATGCGCTCCTCTTGAGCTGATCGTTCGCTTTGTCAACGCCTGTGTTCTTCCCCATTATGCGTACTGTTCCTCGGTGATATTTCCCGGTCTTTTAGGTATGCATTTTAACATAATTGTCAGCTCAATAAGGTACTTAGCCCGATTTAGCGTGTTTCCGAAATCTAGTTTAAACCACGCCCTTATTTCTACACACATTAATTCGTGTAAAATGTTGGCCTTTAAGACCCTGACCAAAAAATCATCCCTAAATACTGCGTTATCTGAATATTTATCAACTTCATCTACTATGCAAAAGCACAAGCTAATGTACGGCCGCACACAAGCTTACCGCTTCTCGGTCATCCCTTACCTCATGCGTCTTTTGCCAAATCCCAAATCCGTCATGCTTGACTAAACCAGCCGACTTTCAACTTGATTGTGCTTCGTACCCTTATCTAACCTTTCTTTGTCGTATTGTTTTGGCACTGATTTGCTTTTTGGGTACATTATCTTGATCGTGGGTTGTAGTTGAATATTCACCCATGCAAGGTGCATAAAGCAATTTCTTGACTTGACTTGACTTGATTTAATTCTTTTCATCTACGCGTGGTGCAGCTGACTCAGTAACCCTTAAAATACTACAATTTGCAAAATCAGTCAACAGTGATTGACATAGTGTTTATTAACCCGAAACTTGGTCTAACGATCAACTTACCTCATCATTCGTATGATCCAGTCCGGAATCTTAGTGCGCAAGTATTTTACTCTCATTATTCGCTGACCCTTCTTGATTGTAGCAGCAACGTAGTCGAGAAAATTGCATCTTCTCCAGTAATACTTCTATAACTAAGCCAAACTGCTTTCTCAATTGTGCTTTAGACAAGAGCAATGTAATGAACAGATCAAATGCTGCGATACTAAAAAGAGAGGACAATTTTAGCCCTAAAATAGCTGCTAGGTATTAAACTACTAAAACTGCCGTCCATCCGCCCTACAAAGTTCCATTCGACTTGCGCGAATAGCATTTGTTTTGTTCGCTGTACTTCAGTATCGAGCCAATTTTAATTCTCGCATGACCGGCTACCATTAACACCACATGTTTACCAAGATTTTTGGGGGTATATTTGCCGTTGTTGCTCTGCAGTTTCTGAGCCAGATGCAACCTCGTTTTTGTTCATTCGAAATAATTCCACTTTGGCACTACTGTGTGTGCAGATGAGCTCAGATCCAGTTTGATCCATTTATTGTTGGTCGTGCTTAGGTTCCGTGCAACTAAAGTAAGTGTCATCTATAGCTATCTTAGTAGACGACGGTTATGGTGAGTTTCATGAGAGATACCAGGGTAAAGCTCTTTCGGCTTACGTGAGTAGGCTGTTACAACCCAACAACTTTACCATAAACGATCCATAGTAGCAAACAAATGGTTGCTGAAATGCAATAAGCCCCAGCTGCCTTTAACAATACCGCTATTTGTAGACATGCCTAAACTTGCTCTTAAAGGTTGTTCGCAAAAGTAATTGGAAATATTGTATTGCAGGTTACAGTTTGATTTTCGCAGTGCATCAACTAAACGATAATACAAAACTGTCATTCAGCATACTACCTATAGTTTCTATTCAGTCGTATTCATAAAAATCGAAACCGTATGTTAAGCATTATAAGACAAATTAATACTTATTTTGCTCAAATACTGTTATAACAGCTATTTGTTGTATTTGTATACCAGTAAATATGGAAATAATAAAAATTTATTTTAAGTGGAATCGTTTGAGTGGCACTAATGTAGAAGCGTTTCAGCTATTATCTGAAAAATATGGTAGGCACTCTCGCTTTCTGATTCTCCTAGGAATACTACGCAGTATAGTAATGTAAAATAACACAATGTTATTTACTCTGGCTTCAGTTTGACGCATCACACTTATAGTCACCATATATTCAAACTTTTAACACTGACGAACTACTAACAATTTGTTTGTTTAGTCACACATATTGGAACTTGAGCTTCATATCTTCCCTTTCACTTTGCTATAAACTGAGTAATTGCATCAAAAATATGTTGCAAAAGCATCGTATTTATGCGGTATCAATTGATATAAATTATGCTCACCTTTGACTAATGGAGACATGCGCTCTCCAACTGAAATAATAGCCTACATCCTATATGAAGTGTAAAACATATGTAGTGATCTACACATTTTTATTGTGGCCAAACAATCAATCATTGGGATAAGTGTCAATATTAGAAGACTCCCCGATGATTTCGTGTTAGGCACCAACAATTTTCACCAACGGTAACGCTTCGCTACAGTGAAATTTAAATATGCTACTTTTTGTGTAATAAATTCAGTTAGACAATTAAATTGGCTGCGATATATTTCCGTAAAAATCATTTGCTTGTTCAAAATACATTCATGTGAACTCCTCAATAAACACTTATAGAATGAAAGCACTCTTTAACAAGAACGCACGACCTGCGAGTAGTATCTTATTAGTTTCCTAGTTAACAGTGTCCCAGTATTGACTAAAATTGTTCAAGGATGATAGGCACTTAGTTTAAGGAAATTGTACCGGCTTTAGCTAAGCCTTCCATATTGTAATTTCGAACAATTCAAAACTTGTTTTACGCGTTGGCTAATATTCGGTTAACTATTGAGGGCACATGACTGCGTCGTTCATATTAATAAACCAGATGATCTTTCCAATTTTCCTCAGTACCCTAAGTCGTTATTACTAACGGCCGACACAGTCACGAAACTAGTTGTACCATGATTTCAGCGTACAAAAAGCACATGATTATTTAAATTTATGGTACTATATTAAAGCACCGTTTGGTATAACTGGGTGGTGTGATACGATTGTGGAGAGAAAAGCGGCAAATTTGACAAATCCAAGGATCGTTGAATTACAAATGGTAATGCCTTTAAAATATTCAAGGACATCCAAACAAGTCACTCACTTATATCGCAGTAGGAGGCCTATAGCGTGATCACTGAATAAGTTACTTGCAGTTAAAAAAGTTTTAATAAGATAAAAGATAAAAGTGAATTAATATAAATTCACGTGTAATCCTGTCAGACGTAGGAGAGATGTTGCTATGCAAAACGGTTAATTCGCTTTTGCTGCTGGTCTTATGTGTATCTGACCTTTTTGCTGTTATTTTTGAAGACCACAGTAAGCTTAATGTTCCATAAATCTAACACGTGTAAACCAGCATATTTGCCGTTCACAGTTCATTGATGAATAATAGGATCAGGTTACGGTTTTCCTTTATACAAGGATTAAATATTGCGTCACACCTCACCGTCCGCCGTGTTTTATCCTCCAGGTTTAAAGATTGCTAATTTTAAAAGGCTTAATATATCTGGATGTAAAGCTAAATATTGTGCGATACGCTTTAGAAGGCACAAAACAATAACCATTGAATTCCAAACTTGTAAGTATAATAAAGCATTAATCTGTGATCTGTACTATGGGTTGATTATACCTAACGAAATTGTACGCGCTAACTCTAAATTCACAGATTGGACACTGGAGGTTTTCAAAGCACAGTTTATCGTTTTGTGGCCAAAACCGCCACACAGGCTTTTGATCTTTGATACAGAGAGGGATTGTGCTTATTTTAATACTAAATGTAAAATGACAAAACATGGCTCCAACTACACCATATCTCATCCCTTTGTAATCAGAGAGGAGTGGATAAAGGTTAGTAAGACTTATTGAATAAAAATGACAGAATTTGAGTTTACAGGCACGTTGCTGACTTCAGATTCTGATTAGGTATTATACTATTTGCAACATACTTGGGTTGAAGAACGGCCATCATCAACTTCCAAACACGCATACGAAACGAAACAAACCATTTACTTTCACATCGTTAACCTGTTTGGCTCGTTTATATTTCAGGGATTTCATATATTGGAATGGGCATTTTGGGCTAACGGAAGACGCATACTTTGTGCTCATATTCCAGTTTGGGTTTGGTGACGCATATGAAGTGAAATATCAGTTAGTTACTGACGTTGTTTGATTTGAAATTGTCGTGCACTGATATTTGCTAATTGTACCAATACACAAAACAAAAATCATTGTACTAGTTCTCTGCGTTTTATATTTGGTTATTTTACTGACCGGCAAACAGAAGAAACATATACACAAGAAATAGTAAAATATTGCAGTTAAAATTTTAACTGTTAGCCAGTATCTTGTGTACTGAGAATACGATCATAAAAACCCATGAATAAATAACGAACTGGTGAACCCATCGAAACAATAATATTACATGCATTTTGGAAACTCCTTTCCATTTTCCAACATCCTAAATTACTAAAGCAATGTATATACAACATTTAAGTCAAGGAAGTTTAAATCTCTGTAAGCGCTTCGTGAACCTAGGGCAATAATTTATTCATAGCTAACTTTCATTGATAATGCGGATATGTTTAGTAGAATGTGTTTAATAGACCATGCTCAAACCGCTCGGGTAATTGGTTGCTGCTCAGACTGATGAGTTTCTTTGGGTCTTGTATTAAAATCGATTAGCACGGTAAGCTAGGACTGTAGTACTACACAGTACGAGAAATAAAACCTATAATTGGGCGTAGAAGAAACAGTATGAGGGGAATAAATCTAAGCAAGCAAGTTTAATGTACATTTCGCATAATGGTCCAGATGCTTGTTTACTTTAATGCTTCAGAGCAGCTCACTAGACAATCCACCACAATTGACAGTGTTTTATGGACGACAAAATAAATGTGTATACTACTTAACAAATCAAGTAAAAATAACAAGGAAACATAGCATCAACTTAGCGAAATACCTGTTGTCGCAACTTTTCAGGTCAAACCACTGTCTTGAACACATTTGAAGTCTAAGGGTGGCAGAATAAGGTTAATTTTATACATAGATTTGTTGATATAACCGGACCAACACACCAGTTGGGGTAAAAGTCGCCAGTTATTTTAATTTTGGTTTCATGGAAGTGAGAAGATTCCATTTTAGTAGAGTAGTATATTTTTAAAATAGACCATAGATTGCCATCACTACCCTGAATTGCAAGCCGAAAGTGAAATTATAACATGGGTCCAGCAGGCTAGTGCGATTCGTAATGCTTCACAATTTACAATAGCAGTAATGACTTTAAAAAGGGTCAACTGCAGAAAATTCCAAAGGTATCACAACACACTTGACAAATTCACAAAAAAGAGAATAAGAATCCATATTCCAAAGGAATATAGCGACAGTCTACGCGGAGGTTAAAGGAAAAGAATACGGGAGTGATTTCAACGAGCTAACCACGATTAGCCTAGCTTAAATCTTCAGCATATCTTTAACTGGCTAAGATCTGTTACTTTTTAGGAATTCCTTTGGTTTTGTGTTGTACTTGACGTGCTTCCATTTTTGCTTTGCAAAAGTATGACCACATTAAGAACGCCTATATTTTACTGCTAATATTTCTTAGTTTTTCCATGTAACTTATTGTTTTAAAACCGATTTAATTTGCTTTGTACGTATGATGTCCTTTTTTAATTTACTGCATGGATGCTGCCCAGATTTTTCGTAAGTTACGTCGCTCCCACTGATCATCAGGCAATTTTCAGAATTTTGTCGAACAAGTGTTGAAGCGAGAAATGGGTCCAAAGCATATAAAGTTGGAAATGGTCTTGAACGATGCTTATTTCGTCTGCTAAACAAAATTCAATTCCCTACGGAAACAACTACTAAACTGTGCACCGAATAAATGTAAATTTTTGGCCATACAGTTAACAAGGGTGATGAGGAACAAAAATCTAAAACGGTGACATTTTTCGCTTGTTCTTGTCGTTTTTGTTAAACTTCCTATTTGTTCGAATGCTGAAATTAAACCTTGACAGTTAAATGGAACAATGGCATGATACGGATGAAAAATTTAAGGCTTGCCATGTCCCGTGGGAAGTTTTGTGTGAGTTACCTAAGCCCAGCGAAAACGTTACAGTCAAGCGAAACGCCCGCCTGTGGATTTACCATGATAGCTGCGTTAACACAGGTGTATACTAATTACCCTGATTTCATGATGGTTGGTAAGGACAATATTTGTGTCTTGTCAAGCAATAGTCAGTATTCAACTCAAGGACTGCAGGTTGTGTAATGCCTCGTCAATTCGTTTATAAAGATGGTTGCCGTGAGCGTATAAATCACAGAAGAGGAAAGGGCGTTTCAAGGCTAAAATTTGTGAAAACAATTCCAGAGGCGCTCTGGTTGACTATATTGCACGGCGAGCTACCTTTAATGTTTTGTTGCCTTTCAGTTTAATGAGGTAACGGAAAGCATGATCAAGGTATTCCTAGGTTTAGTAGGTCAAGAAAAGGTTGCTCAGCCGACGGCGATAACGTTCGCTGTGCACTTACGTAGCGTTCCGTCGATGTTATTGCAAAGAAAACAATCCCCGCATGTCATTTATTGCCTTTGTTTACATGATCCGCCATACAATCAGATCGTGTTTGGGCCAGCGTTTCCAAGCCTAAATCACATACTCCTCTTGGAACCCCAATTGGTGTTGAGCGTTTGGGTAACGATTAAGGAGTCGAGCAGCCCGAACGCTCTCCGTAAGTGACGAACATTTTGGCTCACGGTTTTGGACGCCAAACTGCCGGGGTCGTATCACATCACCACTCTAAGGTGTCGCCTGAGAGAGGACCAATCCGACCGTGGACATGGTACATGATTGCTTTAGTAGGATTTCGGTACACCTATATAATTTGTCATTTGCTCGCGTTGAGCGGAAATATGTTTGGTACTGGCTGTTAAAGATAATCGTCTAAGATCTTTGCAGCTGGTCATGACCTTCTTGACTACCAATGGTCGACCATATCATCCTTGATAAAATGCATTATAAGCAACGCTGTGAGAAGACGAAAGCTGGCAGATGTTAACATTTCGTATTGTCTCGTCAGTGCCAATACAATAACAGGAAAATATATATAACTACAGCTAGTGTGTGACCGGATAAACTAGAGACACGGTGGGGTACAGATATGCCACCCCTACGTCCATGAGAGCTTTAAGTTTACAAACAGCTGTTTTTGCACACAGAGTGCCGGTTTGATCCTGCTGATCGCGACAGCCTCGGCGAAATGTAGAATGCGGCTGTTAGCATGTCTCAACAAGATTGTGAACTGTGTGTCAGGGTTGAATAGATGACAAGTGGCTGCAAGTTAGTATTCAGTAATTTTTGCAAATATACCATCCACCGTACCAAGAAGAAATGCAGAAATCGCCTACAAAACTCATTGGTAGATAACCAAGAGGAGACCATTTCTCCAGACCCCAATGATTATGTGTTGAACCTGCCAAATGTTCCGTTGGATAACTTACAATTGGAGGCATTGTCGGTCGGATTTGATTATAACATTCCTCCTGGTAAGCTAAACCGTTTGTTAATAGAGGCCCAGTTCGAGAACTTTTTTGATCAGTTAACAGACCTCCAGCCGGATAGTGCAGATAAACATAGCTGGTTTAGAAACAAATTAGCTGATATTGCTCATGAGTTCATGTTGACTCCAGTGAATGAAGGATGTGCACTTACAAAACGTCATATTCATGCACTTCGAGAGCTGAAGACCAAAGACGTACTGGTACTTAGACCGGACAAAGGCTCCGGAGCCGTTGTTATAAACACAGCGGATTACGTGCAGAAGATGCAGGTTATATTTAACGACAACAGCAAATTTCGACGTCGCAAAAGAGTGGACGATATTTGCGACGTAGAAAGTCGCATCACAAATCACTTAAAAATACTTCTTGCACATCGAACGATCGGTGATAGAACGTATAATAGCCTAAAACCAAGTGGGTCCACCACGCCGCAAATGTACGGGTTACCGAAGACTCATAAGAGTGGTACACCCCTCACACCAATTCTATCAATGGTAAATACCCCGTAACATAAGCTTGCTTGCTGGCTTGTGGACATTCTTGCACCGTTAAAGAAGCATGTTATTCCACACAGTATCAAGGACTCCTTTGAACTCATAGAAACTCCTGACAGCATAGACTTGTCAGATATAGTCATGTGTTCATTAGATGTGCAATCATTGTTCACAAATGTTCCACTACATGAGACTATTGAGTATGTGTGTGAGTTGGCGGAACATTCCAGCTTATTTCTCCCAATAGCAACTGAGCTGTTGAAAGACAGCCTGTTACTTTGCACTGAAAATATCAGTTTCAACTTCCGTAACACACCATACCGCCAGATAGATGGTGTAGCAACGGGGAGTCCATTGGGCCCCGTATTAGCGGATTTCTTTATGTCCATGGTACAGACAAAGCTGAGTGCAGAAATTTCCTGCCTTTCCTACTACAAACGCTATGTGGACGACATCTTAGTGTTCTCGTCATCAACAACAGAGATTGCACGTCTTGTCGAACATTTTAACAGTGTACATACAAATTTGAGAGTAACCAGTGAATTAGAATGTAACAACTGTCTCCCATTTTTGGACGTACTGATTAGTCGTAGAGAAAACGGTTTCATCAAACGATCTGTTTTTCGAAAATCGACATGGTCCGGGCAGTACCTGCATTTTACCAGCTACACTCCAATGCGGTACAAGCGGACACTAGTCAAGACCTTGTTCATTCGCGCAGGAAAAATATGCAGCCCCGATTGGCTGGAAGAGGAACAGGAGCTGTTGACTAATACGCTCCTAAAAACGGTTATCCTCGCCGGTTTATCGTAAAACAGCCAGACGAGAGTAGCGAGAGAAAAAGTCCCCACTGTGGCCAGAAAGAAGATCTTTATAGAACTACCGTTTAAAGGTGATCTTGCCACCATGAGGACAACCAAGCGATTAGTTTCCGCTGTTCACAGGACTTATTTCGCTGCTGAAGCTGTGCTTATTAACCGAACCAACAAAGTGCCTGTTCCCCCAACGAAGGAAAGACAAGCTTTCGGCGCCATTTCACACTGCATTTACCAATTCACTTGTAGCTGCGAGTCACGCTACATAGGCCGTACCGAGAGAATGTTGAATTCCAGAGTAAGGGAACATGTACCTAAGTGGGTGCAGCGTGAAATTATCCATTCTTCCGCTTCGTCTACCACCTGTTCACGAAAGCCACCTGCCTCATCCATAGGTAGACACTTATTGGCCACTTGTCAGCCATTCAACCCTGACACACAGTTCACAATCTTGTTGAGACATGCTAACAGCCGCATTCTACATTTCGCCGAGGCTGTCGCGATCAGCAGGATCAAACCGGCACTCTGTGTGCAAAAACAGCTGTTTATAAACTTAAAGCTCTCATGGACGTAAGGGTGGCATATCTGTACCTCACCCTGTCTTTAGTTTATCCGGTCACACACTAGCTGTAGTTATATATATTTTCCTGTTATTGTATTGGCACTGACGAGACAATACGAAATGTTAACATCTGCCAGCTTTCGTCTTCTCACAGCGTTGTTTAACATGCTCAAGGGAACTTATTGTTTCAAAATGCATTATGCTCATACTGATGTCATGCATAAAATTATTTAAGAGCCACAAGAATTAGCGTTGAAAAATCACTGCCAGTTGTGGAACGCCGTAATCCAAATCAAGGATATCCAAAAATAAGCTAGGAACTCGCCTTAAGCTGCAGCAAAAAAAGGAATTTTTCGACCCAATAATCACAAATTTCTGAATTTTGCCGAAGTTATAGCTTGTGAAGGGGATGTGGTGATTTAAACATTTGAAGACTGTAGGGAATTCTAGGTAGATGACACAATTGCGGTTTCGGTCCAACTTTCACCTGCAATCAATGGATTGATTTTACATGACTGATGCTTGCAGAATCCGTGTCTGCACCGGTGATTTGATTTCAGCGCTTTATCAATAGCTCCATAGTGTCACAGGTACGATAGACACGACCCACTTTGAGAATACCGGGAGAATAAACTTTGGGCGTTGTGTCGCAGGCTCTAAACGGCAACTACATTTAAAAAACGGCGTAACACAATCCTGCTTCCTCTCGCTTGGAAAATACCGTTAATGCTGGCGAGAAATGTACATAGGTTCAGAATCAAAAAGAATTAGGATTTAACCAAGCTAGTTTCGACTCGTAGTAAGAATATCCGAATTATAAAGAGTTTTATCGAAAAGGTTAGATGTACAGAGGAGGTTTCCATACTGCCAGTGAATTGTAATCGAAGCTCAACGACCGAATTGTAAATGCATATACGACGACAATGCACCGATGAATCGAATAACAGAACAAACGAATAGAGTGGAAACACGTGTACTCAGCGACACGACAGGTGTTAAAGTGTCAACCTGTACGAGCGTACATAAACAAGCAGATACGTTAAAGATCGACGTAATGACGGTTGTACAGTTCGGTTCTTGTTGAATTTAATACATATCAAGATATGAGAGGAAATAAAAATGACACTACTACTAATGCCTGGTTTAAACGTACTAGTGAGGTATCACTGTCGTTACCCTACCTCCGCCTTCCATAGGCATTGGACTCAGTGCCCCATCAACAGATGCAATTGTTGCCAACGCAAAGTTACTTTCACAGCACATATGATCAGGACTCCGCCTAAGGTGGTTTACGACCGTGCATAAAACAGAGCGAAAGCGCATCATGCAACGGACCAGTTGTTTCGAAAAATAAGTAAAAACGTGCGGTATATACGTAGGCAATACTCATAGAAGCAAATTCTCGTGACAAAAAGATGCCTGGAAAACAATGCCAAGCAATGGGTCAAAAGTCAAATCAAATTAAGCAAACCATTATGCGGCGATCGGCGAGAAATATCGATCTTCATTGAACGGTATTGAAGCGAAAAACGGCCTTGCCGTTGACTCCACCTCCTCGATGCAAGTTTTGTCCATCTCAGGAAACAAAAGATAAGTAAGCGGGTGAAGAAAGGACGAAAGTTTCCTCCTGGTGCCAAGATTTATGTGTCTGCATAGCTCAAGCTGTGGCAACAGAAACTAGCGGATTTGCCTGCCCTGTACTGTCGGAAACTGCAGTACAAATCGCTACGGCAATTGGAGTATTGGGTAACCGATTCCCAAACAACCAAACCTTCTGGCTCGGTGACGTAATAAGGCAGTATCCAGATTTTATGCAACAATTCCTCGCAATGTTTATGATCAACTGGCATTGGCAGAACGAACTCCATTTCCAAACCAGCAATGTGGACGTTAACGGCCATGAGATTCCCAAGCGACTTCGCTTGTAGGGTAACAGAATTCCACTCATCAATCAACGTCCAAGGTTTCATCTAGACAACGAAAATAGGCGGGGTTTCTCCGTAGGAACAATTAGCAAAAGTGCATTACGGATGCGATCAAAAGGTGCGTTGATTTGAATACTCATTATACGAAAAAAGCGGAACGTCTCCAGGCCCAGGTAGGTGCGAAAACAAAGGCCCAGTTTTTTTTCCGCAAATCCGGATTAATGGCCCGTCATTTGTAAATACCAGTCTTTGCACTCCTCCTCCGCATGATAAGCTGGCGGTTCACGCGTTACATTTTGTGCCCTATTATCCATGTACATCCTGCGGTGACTGTACTCGACGCCAATATGTAAAGTGTTTCGTAGCGTAGGTACGATGTACAGAGAAGAATTCCGGACAGTAAGCGCTTAGTAAGCAAAGCTCTCCGAGAAAACGCTGTTCGTTTCTCCGCGGGACGAGTGTTGCTTCTTAGCAGGACGACGGTCGTTTCTTCTTGGGATGATGGTCCTTCCTCCGTAGGACGAGGGTCGTTTTGGCGCGGGGCGGGGTGCTGCTTGAGGAGAGACCTTTCCCAAGCGCACCGTTTGGCAGTAGCGGAGGTTGAGTTCCTGTTGGCGTTTGTCTGAGCTAGCCAATTATTTTGTAGTCCGACCAGCGCGCTCCAACGGCTCATCAAAATGACCCTGCCCTGCAATCGATAAATAGCAATTCACAAACGGCACAGCGGACTCCGACTTCCGGCACACCCCATTTGACATGAACGCACGTTTACTTTCACTCTGCACGATTTTGCCTTACGAACCTCGATTCGACAGTTTTTTCCGAAAGCGAAGGCTTTCTATGTTCAGTCTTATAGGGGGAGTTCTGTAGCGCCCAAATAGATAACTGCTATCTTTCATGTACCATTTAATTGTTGACTGATGGTAAATTATTTCTTCTTCTTATAATCTTCCTTACAACCGGTTCGACACTCGACCGCCTAGTAAATTCCCACGCTCACATCTTCGCTCTTGTCTCCTTTTATCCGTCCACGACTTCTTATAGCCTAGTGAATACAGTCCGCTGTGTCCGACTCCAATTGCCTCCTGCTATCTGCGCTTTATTTTGCGTACCGTCTCGGACTAGTATTAAATAGTCCTTTAAAATGTAACTTGTTGCAAAGTATAAGGAGCTCCTCATACCTGGCTTTTCTGTGTAAATAAATAGAAATATCACGAAACTTTAAAGCATTAAGAGACAGACCGAGGGATTTGGACTAACCATTAAGATCATTCAGAAGTGCTTGTAGTCTGAAGTAACAATGGGCGATTTGTGATTGACACCAAGGACGATATCGTCCACCTATTTTATCAGAGTCACTTTTGCGGTTAGCCTGTAGCGGGTGTCTGGAGAGCGATGTGCAAAGGCAAATCTAGTTGCAGGACAACTTCAATTTGTGTGTCATAAGATTCCGTTTCCTAGCTATATAAATGCAACACAACTGACGCTCTAGCTAGGGGAACGGCGGATGCACAGCACACACACAGGGCAGTCGCGCGTTTCAACCGAAACGAGGGCCAAGCAAAAAAATGGCGATGATTAAGTCAAACATTCTAGGTCAGCCATCAGTTAAATAAACTACACCGGTCGCCTAGGTGTACAACGAAATAATTTTGGTCATAATTTAACACAAACGAACCGGGGAATCTTCAGACAGCTACATAGCCCCAGAACGGACTGTGTAAGCAGTCCTTCGATCTACCTGAGGGCTGTCCGTCAAACCAGGTGCAGCTATGGGTGAGAACTATAAAATCGGACCTTAGCGGTGTCAGCCGGGTCCGCCCTACGGTGTCGGAACGGTTAATAGCTGTTGCTGCGGGGAAAGTTATCAAAGTTCACATAGGTGGTTGAGCAGGAAGTTCGTTTCACTTACAGTTGATGTGCGTGGATTCATCGAAAAGTAAAACAAAGGTGCAACCAACCGACGGTGTATATGGAAAGCAAAATGAAAAAGCTGCGTAAATACAAAACAATACAAAAAAGAGTGCAAGGCGATGAAACGTGCAAAGTGCTTTTTGGGTTTTCAACAGTTTTGCACTTTTTGGCACTTTGAAACTTTTCGGTCATTTTTTGTGGATTTGGGAAAACGTTTGTGAGCAGAAATACATGCAATAAACGCTCTATGGGCAGTAGCAAACGCTATTGAAATTGGAAAATTCTACTCTGCTTTTCACTTCCTTACCACTTCAGTTGATAGTGGGCCTTGAAGGGGTGACGTCCTTTGAGGCTGTCGGTTCCGTTGGAGTCGAGTGGCTGGTCTGTGTTTGCAGCGCAGGTAGTAAAGTTGCTTGCTGCATCGTAGAGTCAGACTTGTCAAGGAATGTTGGCTTGAGTAAATCGAGGTTGATCGTCTCAGTCTTACCATTCTAGTCAATGGTAAACATCTTGTAGCTTATGTGTACGATGTGGTACGGGCCAGAATAATGAGGTTAAAGTGGTCGGCGTACTCTGTCAGTGCGAACGAGCATGTGAGTGCAATTAGCAAGCGGTTCCTCCACGTGTGTACGCAAGCTCTGTGCTCTGGGTTGCACAGGCTGAAGCTGTCGCATGTGATAAGCGAGCTGCGTAGTCGCCATAGTCCAAAGTTGCCGGCGCTTTTGTTGAGACGAGTCCACCTGGTAGGAGATGTGTACATCCAAATACTAACGAGGAAGGTGTGGCGTGCAAATCCGCTTTAATCGTGTTTCTTATGCCTAAGAGGACGAGCGGAAATGCTTCATGCGAGGTTAGGCTAGATTGGACAGAGCGTGATGCTTTCAGTTGCCGACGGAACCTTTATATCATCCCATTAACTGCGGGGTGGTATGCGATGGTTCGGTTGTGTTTGCAACCAAGAGCGTTCAGTAGTTTGGTGAAGGATGCGTTAAAATTTGATGCTCTGTCAGTGATGACTACGCTTGGGAAACGGAAATGAGCTATCCATGGTTCTAGGAAGGCTTGTACAACTGCTCAGATGAGCGGTTAGCTATTGGAATCGCTTCTGACCAACGGATGAATCGGTCGACACAAGTGAGGAGGTACAAGTAAATTTGCATGGGGGCAAATATCCGACCAGATCAATATGGACATATGCAAAACAAGCGTCAGGAGCGGGAAAGACGCCAAGTGGCATTTTGAAGTGTGTCTTTATACCTTGCCGCTCTGACACTCCAAGCATGCGCGTGACCAAAGACGAAAAGCGCGATTGACGTTCAGCCATACGAGGCTTTCGGTTACGAGTTTCTGCGAATCGCGTAGGCCATGATAAGACAGGTTGTGCAAAGCATTGAAAACAAGTCGACGCATCGAAGTAGGAGCTGCGGGTGGGGAGCAGCTTGTGAGACGTCACAAAGAATGGTCTCCTTAGATGAACTTAGTGGGACTTCGCATATTTTCAGAAGTGTTGCGTCGTAGCTTGTCTAGGGTGGGGGCTCAGCTTGTTGCGAGCAGCAATGGCGGCTAGGTCGATGTTGGTGCTGGGCGATGAGCTGATTTGATGAATGCGTGAAAGCGCATCCTCGACGGGACTGAGAGCACCTGATACATGTAGTACGTCGGTCGCAAACTGCGAAACCTAGTCAAGATGTCCAGTTTTCCATGCAGAATAGTTGTCTGTTGCGCCATTGATTGCGTAGATCACTGCTTTTTGGTCAGTGCAGACTGTAAAATATCGATCTTTGAGATATTGACGAAAAGGTCTGATTCCTATGAAGATAGCCAACAGTCACCTACCGAAGGTGCTGTAAGGCGATTCGGCAGGTTGTAAACGTTTGGATAATAAACCTAGAGGGCTATATCGATGGTAGATGAGTAGATAAAAAAGTGCACCGACGGCAGTATCGGATGCGTCCGTTTTCAAGGAGAGTAGTGCTGAGGTGTCTGGGTGGGCGAGAAGTGCTAAATTAGAGATAGCGTATATGAGTTTCACAAAAGACAGTATAGCGTCATCTAAAGTATGAAAAGACCGATGGTTACCGTGGACCAAGTTAGTCAATAATTGAAAAAGGCTCACGCAGTTAGGAATAAAACGCTATACTAGTTGGCCATCCCAAGGAATGGGTGACACCCTTTGACGGAATTAGGAGAGCGATAGCCCAAGAGTGCCGGGATGTTGGTTAGCAGAGCTTCAATACCAGAGGCGGATATCCGGTGGCCAAGAAAGTCGATGGGATTTGACGAAACTCGCAGTAATCAAGGTTGACGGTAAACCCAGGTTGCGTAAAGCATTGTAAGTTAAATCAGGTGGTGTGGCTTGAGGAGTCGGGTAACCATGTACAACCTGTTTTTGATGTACGGAATTGGTAGACTTGCGGCATAATTAGGTTCGAATTAAAATGCGTGGATATCCGTTTCGCACGCAGAGTGTAAGCGGATGGGTCTCTTCTTCTTGTGTTGCTTCCGCAGCATTGCAATAGGATTCTATCCTGCGAAACAAAGGCCGTATGTAGCTGATCTCATAACCTTTTGGATGACTGCAGCTGAAATGCATGATTTGCTCTGGGTGCATGTCTTTCTCTGCGAATTGATGTTTGCGGTACGCCGTAGGATGTTCTAGTCACCAGTACGTCCATAAAAGCTACTTAGTTATCCATTGCTGATTCCATGTTTAACTGAATGCCGTCCAGTGCATCGTTCAGCTTGCCTTGTGCGGTCTACAACTGGCAGCCATTGAGTATAACGAACCTGTTGTCCACATATCTGACGCACAGTTTCTGGCTCATGAACGGGAGTAGATCTTCTTCTGACGTTTGCACGACAATCTCTGCAATGAGTCCCAATGTATAGGAGCACATTTGGACTGCTTTCACTTGTTCATTGTATGATCTATTGAAGTTCAACTAGGTCATGAGACAGATTGGGAAGTTCACGTATACTCTCGGTCGTCAGAATAACAACTATTCCTTCTCCAACATCCAGGCGTTCTCTGACGTTTACATTCGCCACTTGTAATTTGTTGAAGTGAATAATTTATTAACGTCTGCAGACAGGATCACCATAGTTTAAGCATACCTCATAAAAGGAACGTAACCTACAAAAAGATCGCTTTAAACAAGTCATTTTTGAGCATTCGAAGCTACAAGCCCTCTCATGCTCTGGTTATGACAGCCGCGTATGTCAGCAAACCATTAGCTTGATACATAACAACTTAAAAAATTAGAAAACGTACGTTGAATTGTGACTTAGGGATCGAAATCCTGGTTCTGTGTCGAACAATTTGTGTCTGCTGAGTTGTTCATTTTAATCCCGTTCCAGCAACGTTTTTCGGCGGTGTTCCAGGATGTGGGGTGGGTTTCGCCTGGCGAGCGTTCTCTCTAACAAATTTCATAAAGTCTGTGAAACAACACTGCGACGTGGCTGCTGTCGCTCGCCACCAAATAAAGTCACTACCTGTTCCCCTTGCAAGGGATCTTCACTTCACGAACGTCATCCAATTCGAAGAGTTCCATTGATCCCTTCATGCGATGGCGAACACAGTAAACAAATTCACGAAAGCAGTCACACTTCTTAATTACACTCCCAATGCCCCCTAACATATACACGTACATATATACAGACACACAAATCCAGGATCTGGCTGGTCAACATGCCATATTTTATGCAATTACCGACCATAATAAAGTCACAGCCTACAAATTTTCACACTACGCTACATCCACATGGACGCAAACACTTGCCACTTCACCCTAGATGTTTTCCTCACATGTACTTTCCCCGTTTATGCATGTAACACAATGTGCCTACTGCAAAACATTGTTTATAAAACTTGGCTCATGCCTGATAAAACGTTCTTGTTGCCATCGGGAATACACTATTTATTTATTTTGTTTTCGACAGCAGCTTCGCCATCATTCCGGACATTTGGTTAACACTGTGTTCCAACCCCGAATGCTGGAATCTCCTCACTGTCACCTGCTCCAAAAAGTCTGGGCAACGTCACCGGATCTTGCACCCTGCTCTTACCAACTACCGCTGTAAATTTTAGCTTGCCCTGAAGAGGGTCCGCAGGCTTCGCACAAATTGCTGTTTGAGTAGCCCTTATCTTGCGCTACCATTCAAGTCGGGGAGCCCAATCGTTAGAGGTTTGTACAGCTGCTGGAAATACATCCTCAAATCCTCCTGTTCCTCCCAGTTGGCTGAGTGAAATTGCTTTCGTGCTCACTGTCTATCGTCTTCCTTCCGAAATTCTGCACACAATACAGCCCTCATCACAGCAAACGAACAGCCGGAATTGGCCTACCGAGTGAGAAAATACACTGACTTCGCTCTTCCATCCAACAGCGTACCCTCAGCAGTTAGCAACTTGGCGTCACTTTTGACCAAGTTACATGCGGTGATGATCTCCAATTCATCAAGCCATGTCGCCACGTTTCCAAGCGCGAACTACGATGGCCAGATCAGCTTCATCTTGATTGGTCACGCACGGTGCAGCGGGGTTGGCAGAGCGTGTATTACCACAATAATGTGCAACTGACAAGTTACGAACCCGTACAGATATGGATCGTGTTTTCTTTCCACGACGCGACGCAGATGCGGATTGGTGGGACTGGCGATTCTGTGTACTTACAAGCTTAAGCTTTGGAACAAGTCCTCCAGGTTTTCATGCCGTATCTCTGCTTTGCCATATTCGATGCTGCCCAGCCTTGAGTGGTTCGAAAGCTCGCGATTTGATTTCCCCTTGGCTGTATCAAACGGCCGACGTTCAATCATATAGGCTACGCTAGCAGCGTATTTGTTTGATGTACTACGTATTTGACAACGTCATCCTACGTGTTTCCGAGCGCAGACTCGTTACCAGACGTCGCTGGTTATCCGCTGTCAGCTCGATCCTCAAGCCTTGCCCTGCCTTGCCTCGTTTCATAAATTGCACACGTTGGTAACTTCTTACTATCACGTTTCAGTTGTCTTTCTGTTTCAAGAGTAGTCATTAGATTTTACCGCCATATAATTGGACAAAACTGTGAGGCAGTTGACCAATTAGCACGGGCTAAAACGTCACTTTTGAACGTAAGTTTCCTACATTTTAAAGTTGTTATGCATCAAGAGGATCGTTTGTTGACTTACGCGACTGTCGTAACCAGAGCATGAGAGGGCTTGTAGCTTCGAATGCTCAAAAATGACTTGTTTAAAGTGATCTTTCTGTAGGTTACGTTCCTTTTATGAGGTAGCGGTTCGAACAACTTTGTTATCTAACTTGGAGTCTAATCCGGAGAGCACACTACGGGAGCTCATACAGGAATATGAAGTTAGGCTGACGTTGAAGCGTAACGCAGAAATGATCCAATGGGACAGCGGATCGTGTGTCGTGGATGCCCATACTATTCCTACACGCCGCGGTTTTCTCACAACCCTATATATCTTTCCGGATTTACACGTCGGATCCGCCAGCCTACTGGTTGATGGCACTGTGATCAGTGAAGTTTCGCTGAATTTTGTGTATTTAGACGATATATTTGCAAGCGCTGTGTGACTATAGAACATAAACAAACCGTATGCTTGCACGGATCGTCTGGAAAACAATCACGAAGCTTCTCCAAAAGCCAGATTTTCGAAAGTTACCGTTCAAGTTTGGCGTTCGCAACCCTTGTCCCGAACTGGTAATCACTGCGAAGCATGTTACGATGATAATAACTGGTGTTTCTGGTCAGTTTCAAAACACTGTCTGTCTTCTAAACGCTAGCAAACTTCTGTCCTCCTGCGATATTTGCCATTACATCTTTGGATTTATTCTCACAGAGACCTACTTATTATCAATCGATTTGGCTCCGCGAGCTCCTCCTACCACTGTTCATCTATTAGATCTATCATTCGCGGATCATTAGCAAACTGTGCTCTTGCAATTTCGAAGGCACCCGCATTTGAACCTAAACGGAGGATTTATTTTTACTCTCGTCGCACAAGAACTCTTGTAGTCTTATTACAAGAAATATTTTGAGAGTCACTCGATCAGCTTAATACCATACCTTCAAGTCGCTGTACAAATGATAGTCGTCAATTAGGTCTGCCCTTGGAACAGCCACTTTCGTCACTAGACAGCATTTTCTAAGTTATCTTGCTTTGCATCATTCCAACGCTGCATCACTGCCTACCCTCTTACCGGCTGGATGGATAGCACGCACGTCGCCTATTTACCCTAAGGAAGGTGTGATTCATCTGGACGCGGCACGCCTGACCACACTGACCTTATACCAGCGCCGATAGCCACGCTACGAAAAGTGAAGCGAAGTCAAGCACGGTGCGACAGTATCTCTGTCTTCTTTCTACCCTTAAGACGGAACGCCTACTGTGAACATGTCTCGTATGAAGAGCAAATGCGAATCATGTGTTAAGTGGTAAAAAATGGTCTGGTGTGTACCATGTGTTTGAAATCCTATCACACTACCTGCCTTGGAACAAGGACGACAAATACAAACACGGCAGAGATGTTCTCGTTTTGCCGATTATGTACTTCTATCCCTTTTGTTAGCTGCCCAGCGGTGCTACTGAAGAAGTGTGAAAGACTAATAGAAGTGGTCGAGCACCTGGTGAGCACCAGAGTTACACCTATGGCAGGAAACGGACCTGCACTTGTTAGTGAATATAACACCCCGAATTCACTAGTCGGGCCGAAGAAGCGAACCAGACTGCCCAACCTTACCCCAATGACTCAGCCTCCAGCAGTATCAACTCCATTCTCTCTCCCACCTATAATTAAAAACAGTGCCTGCAACCCTCCTGCATCAACTAATGTACTGTGCGCTGCAACTAGTAGTCCTTTCGCTACACACGAGCAAGTAAGTTACAGGCAACCAGCAATAGTGAACAACCCGGCAACGTACGCATCGGTTGCCGCCAAGCAAACACCGGAAAGAGCACCGGTAACCTTTGTGCCCTGACTAGAGAAAACAAAAGTATCGCAGCACGGATGGCACCCATCAGTGCCGTTCACAAATTCACCAAAACACCGGATACTAAGTCTCCAAATCCAAAACCAGTAGCCACCAGGCGCAACCATGGTGCCCTAAACCTTGTGTGCACAAATGTCCCCGAATCCAAATCCAATACAATTATTGGTCGGTTGACGGACGATCGAAATCAGTGGGGTTTCATCTGTACCTCGATCTGTGTCCAAGCTAATCCCACGAAATTAAAATGTATCTCGCGTCACACAAACGCGTTGCACTACGGCGAACCCCCGTTACTTCGGGTAACACTAAACTCGGCGGACGAGACCGAGGCCGTTCTACTGTCTGCGAATCGTCTCCGCAACGACTCAAGTTGAGTGGGCATGCTACCTGAAATCCCGTGAAAAGAACATTCAGTGGATCCCGCTAACAAGGATAGGTACAGAATAAGTCAAGATAAGAAAACAGTGATTGCTCATGGTGTTCCTGAGCTTACAGATTCCTCTTCCGACGATGGTCAGATGCACGACTGCGAGCAATGGCACTAAATCCTGGAGGCTCTTTCTCTCGAAAATGTCTCGGCTAATAATAATAATAATAATGTGTCAGCTGAACGCCGTAACTGCGCTTTGCTGCCGCGCGACCACCACCAGTCGCGCACGGGCTGAGTATACCGCGAGGACGCCCACCCCTACGCGGATTCGAACCGGTGACCTTATGGTTGCAAAGCGAATGTGCAGACCACTCGGCCACCGGCCGACAATGTCTTGGCTACCTCGTTGACAAGGATCCCCATATCACCCAACTATAAGGGGTGCGGTCCCAGGCTGTTAAAACTTGTATTACAATCAGAACTATCCGTAAAAACACTACGGAAGAACTGGACTAAATTCGTTGCAGATTGCCAACCGAAATTCGTCTGAAAGCAGCGGGAACAACAGCACCTTCTACTGACAATTCAGTGGAGGCACAACTCTTAAAGAAAACGCGAACTGCAGGACGCGACTAGAAGACGGTTTCAGCAGTAGCCATAATATCCGTAGGAACACAGCAGAGCACGAGCAAACACCGGGATCCGGGGCATCTGATACCTGCTTATATATCAAATACTTCTCGAGAGTATGCAACCCATCCAAAAAACGATTAGTCACCGACCCTTCGTTGGTCGGCATCAATTCACTTGCTTCATCCATCCAATCTAACACAATTTGGTCTCCGAGAAGCTCTCATGCATGTACTCAAATGCTCAAGAGCTACTCAGCAAATTAGCTGAATTAAGACTTCGACACGCGTCTGCAGCTTGGGACCTCACCGCTGTTACCGAAACGTGGTTGCGCTGCGAGCTAACGGATGCTAAAATCATCCTAACGGGTATGTCCGCCGTCCGGAATGATTGAGCCAGCAAAGGTGGTGGGGTAGCCCTCTACTTTCGTAACAACATGTAATGCGAACCCATAAACGATTCGGAAACCGACGTACCTGACGCCATTTGCTTTAATTTCCGGCTGAGAGGGAACGATCTTGGCCTATTGGTTGTTGTTTACAGCCAACCATCGTCTACTCTTGTGATGGACTGCAAATTGGTGGCTGCGTTGAGGCAAGTAATGAACAGGAAGTACAGTCACATTCTAGTCACCGGCGACTTCAAATTACATGCTCTAGAATCCCAGGCCACACCAGGAGATCAATTCAAAGCAGACCTGCAAAACCTGGTTTCAGGCTTCCCGCTTTATGGCCACGTCACTACGCCCACCAGGTTCAGGGGAACTGACAGGCCATCCAAATTGAACCGAACATTCGCTAATGAAGAACTGACGGTCGAGAGAGTGATAACCGATACTCCTCTGGGCCGCAGCGATCGTGCGACGCTAGTGTTTCAATACATGTGCTACGCGGATTATCCTAAACAGCATGCCGAGGAATATCATGTCGTAACCAACTATGACGACCTGTCCGATCTCATTGATGCAACAAGCTGGTCGTTCTTAGCCGAATTGACCCCTGAGGTAGCCTGCGGAGAATTCGTCAACATATGTACCAAGCTCGTAGCAAGGACATTTGAAACCAAACTCTACCAGCCTAAAAGGATGAAGCCTTTCGTAAGGAGCAGGACACGTAAATGCATGGCATTAAGGGACTTGGCATGGCCCAAGTACATAGCTTCCCCGAACGACCATAACTGGGATGTCTACACAATACAAAAGAACCACTGTGTCAAGCTCATCCGGGAGGATAAAATGAAGAACCGACAAGGTCTAGTGGAAAAGTATTGCTCCAAATCCAAACTGCTATACAGACACGTAAACAATTTGCGCCGTGTTAAGCGCGGTATTCCTGCTCTGCACACAGCATGCGGGTTAGCCCAATCCGCACAAGAGGCGGCCAACTTTCTTGGACGACAATTTGGCCGTACCTTCCAAAGCGTGCAATCATCATACATCCTGCCTAAGCAGAAAACGCCGCCTTCATGGCTTAATCACATATCGTTTGCCTCCGCAGCTGAACTGAATAGGCTGAAGACTCTGCGCGAGTTCAGCTCCCCGGGTGCGGACGGCATTCGTCCGAAGGCGTAGAAAGTTGCTGTCATGAGTTTGGCAGAAACACTAGCAATTTTCTTGCGACGATGTCTGAACAAGATCCACGTCCCCACGATGCGGAAGCACGGAATCGTCACACCAATCTACAACATTGGCAGGCACGCTAAACCAACAAAGTATCGCCTGATAACATTACTTCCTGTGATCTCCAAGGTTATGGAGTCCATCGTAGAAGAGGCTTTGATGTGGTACCTGGAGAACAACAAAATTCTCGTTCCAGCGCAGCACGGATTTCGCCAAAATCGCTCCTGTACAACTAATCTGTTAATTGCTCGTGAAAGCTGGACGGAATCTGTAAACCCTGGCGTAGGAGTCGACGCGGCCTACTTGGATTTCTCAAAGGCATTCGACCGTATAGACCATCGCATTCTCCTCCACAAACTCCAGAAATATGGAATCGGCGATTATGTTCTGTGCTGGATAGGAGACTTTCTCGTGCAATGTCACTTGAATGTGAGGGTCCGAATTAACCTGTCGGAATCCATCTTCTAACTGCTTGCTGTTTTCTGATTATCTAAAGGTATGATGTACTATACCTGCAGCGGAGGATCACAGTGTTACAGGAGGACCTGGACAAAGCGTACACATGGTCCATCGAGAACATGCTGCACTCCAACGTCACCAAGTGCAAAGTTCTCAGCATGCGGCACAAGAGTATGCACAAGTACCGCCTAGGACCACAAATTCTACAGTGGGCTTCTCATGAGTGCGATCTAGTAGTGATAGTTCAAGATGACCTCGGTTGTTTGAGGCAGACTGAAAAGGCAGCTAAGAAAGCAAACCAATACCTCGGCCTTTTACGCAGAGCTTTCAGGAAGATTGACCCTTCAGTCTTTCCAAAAATGCTTAGTGCGTACGTCAGGCCGCACGCGAAATACACTATTCAAGCGTGGCAACCCTGGCTCAAGCACCATCTCACCGCGCTCGATAATGCACAACGTAGGGCAACGACGAGCGTCAGATGTTTGACCCGCCTCCCCTAATCACTCAGGCTGAAGACACTTAAAATATACAGTGGACGTCATAGGCGTCTATGGAGCAATCTCATAATGGTGTGCCAGATCCTGAGAAACCCAAACCATCCATGCCATTCCCTTCTGATGCTCAGGCAAAACACCCCGCAAAGTGGTCATCGGTTTTAATCTGGTCACGCAGTAGAGCCGCCTGGAATGTCGGCGAAACTATTTCTCACTTCAAGTGTCACAGACTTGGAACGCCCTCCCGGAATATCTAATTAATGCTACCACCCTATCCCTTTTCAAAAAACGCTTTGACGATACTCTATCACATTTACACTACGTGCTATAGCCCATGACCACCAGATGCAGGCACTAATGCACAATAGACAGTGGCTAGTGCCATAACCCTACTCCAGAATGAGTCACTCCAAACCCCTTGCACGAAATTTGATAAACGCTACTACTATAAAAACTGGACTTCTGTATCCCGTCGATAGTGGCACACGAGTAAGCGTTGTCCTTGCTATTTTTATATTTTTCTCGTCTATTACGCGATCAATAACCACTCCCCTTATTGCCTTGTGTGCGCACATTATCATTTCAAACTGCCTTTATACGGCAGTGCAGTTGAATCTGTAATCGCCCGAACTGACGACTTCATTATCACTTGATCTATATTTTCTCAATCTAAACACCCTACGGGACATGTCAAGCACCTGCTATTTTTACCCGTCATAAATCGTTGTTCATTGTTTATTGTTCATTGACACTGCTTCAGATAGTACAGTAATCACTGAGTTGACATGGAGCAGACTCGGTAAATTCACTCGTGTTCAAAATTCACACCACGCTCACGACGCGTCCGGTTCGCAACCAACTTTACCTGGACCGTTCAAGTGTGAGTTTGCGCTTCGCAATTTGCATGCAGATGGTGTTTGTTATTTTACACATCATAGGCATTTGCATTTGCATTTGAACATTGATTGGATGAACAAGCTTAATTTATGGTACGTACATTTGAAAAGTATGTGTGATAAACACTGTGTCCCAATGATTTTCAGTGTTCAGTTACACTCATAACTTAGACAATGCAGAATCCTTATCACGTTTAGCGTCTAAGTACTCTAGTGTTTTTGCGCTGGGTCATGCAGTGTTCTAAGGCAAAAGCCGTGTCTTATCCACTTACCGATGTACGCCCAGTATTTCGTCCAGAGCGACCAGTACTATACGATGCTGCTGAGACTATAGATACTGAAAGTAGTCGAGTAGAATCCTTGAGTTTCATTAGTTCTCTGACCTAGTTATTGTGAACCGCTTCCATTGTAGTCAGCGGAAAGGCTAATGGCAGTTTGTGTATTGGTGCTGGTTTTTCTACGCGGTTAAGTAACGCACCGGAAAAGCATCAATAACTTTATGGGTTCCAGACGGTTTATTTACAAATATTGATGGAGCCAAGATCTTTCTAAACGTAAACTTGCTGATGTGTACTTATAGAAGTAGTCGTGGAGCATTCAAGATTACTTCCACTATACTGACAAAACCTAATCATGGCTGTAGCGATCTGTAGCAACCCAACCGCGCTATTAAATTTCGGGTCTAGCAGCTCTAACAAACCGCTTACTACAGACGGTCAAATGCTGCTTAAACTATCGTGATCCTGTCTGCAGACAAAGGGCGTATGACTGTAATAATGCATGAAACAGAATATACGTTGAAAAGACAGTGAACCTCCTGAAAGACAGTACAATATACCGCTGTTTGGAAGGCTATTCGAAAAACAATTGACGACCGAAATAAATAAGTTACCAAAAGGGCTTCAGGATTCGAAGCAAGGCACAAAGTATAAGCACGACAAAATGAAAGCTGCTAACTGCAAGATCGCCTGATCCTACGGACTTCCGAAAATGCACAAAGATGGTGTAAAACGTCGGACGATCTTTTCACTTCCTGATACGCCCAACTACAGTTTGTCTGACTTATGGATGCGCCTTAAGTAACTGGCTGGTGAACCGCGGTACTTCACAAACAACGCTCAGCAGTAATTAGAGCAACTCAAAGGACTGCGAATCGATCAGGAAGAAATAATGGTGTCCTTCGACGTTACTAAAGTGTTCACCTCTATCAAATTACAAGTGGCGAATGTAAACGTCAGAGAACCCCTGGATGTTGGAGGAGGAATAGTTGTGAATCTGATGATCGAGAGTATATGTGAACTTCCCAACCTGTCTCATGACCTAGTTGAACTTTAATGGATTATGCAATGAACAAGTGAAAGCAGTCCAAATATGCTCCTATATATTGGGACTCATTGCAGAGATTGTCGTGCAGACGTCACAAGAAGATCTACTCCCGTTCAAGAGCCAGAAGCTGTGCGTCAGATATGTGGACAACAGGTTCGTTATACTCAATGGCTGACAGTTGGAGACCGCACAAGGCATGCTGAACGATGCACTGGACGGCATTCAGTTCAACATGGAGTCAGCATTGGATAACTAAGTAGCTTGTATGGACGTACTGGTGACTAGAACAGCCTACGGCGTACCGCAAACATCAATTCGCAGAGAAAGACATGCACCCAGAGCAAATCATACAATTCAACTGCAGTCATCCATAAGGTTAAGAAATCAGCTGCATATGGCGCTTGTTTCGAAGGAGAGAATCCTACTGCAATAGTGCGGAAGCAACACAAGAAAAAGTGATCCATCCATTTACACTTTGCTTGCAAAACCTATTTCCACGCATTTTAATGTCAACCTAACTGCACTGCAACACAACAAATGCCGTACATCAAAACAAATTGGAAATGACTGCTCGACTCCTCAAGCCACACCACCTGATTTTAGCTTACAGTGCTTGACGCAACCTGGGTTTACCGTCAACCTTGTTTAATGCCAGTTTCATCAAAACCCCATAGACTTTCTTGGCCACCGGGTGTTCCCCTCTGGTATTGATGCTCTGCTAACCAAAATCCCGACACTCAATGACTATCGTGCTCCTCTTTCATTCAAGGAATATCACCCATTCCTTGGAATGGTCTACTATTATAGCGTTTTCTTCCTAACTGCGTGAGCACTTTTCAATTATTTAATGATTTGGTCCGCGATAACCATCGGCCTTTTCATATTTTAGACAACGATATACTGTCTTTTTTGAGGCTCATATACGCTATCTCCAAATTAGCACTTCACGCCCACCCAGACATCTCAGCACCACTCTCCTTGAAAACGGACGCATCCGATACTGCTGTCGGTGCACTTTTTCACCTACTCCTCTACCATCGATATAGCCCGCTAGGTCTATTATCCAAATGTTTACACCTGCCGAATCGCTTTACAGCACCTTCGGTAGGGGACTGTTGGCTGTCTTCATAGGAATCAGACCTTTTCGTCAATATCTCGAAGATCGATATTTTACAGTCTGCACTGGCCACAAACCAGTGATCTACGCAATAAATGGTGCAACGGACAACTATTCTGCGTGAGAAATTGGACACTTTGACTAGGTTTCTCAGTTTGCGACCGAGGTACTACATGTCTCAGGTGCTCTCAGTCCCGTCGAGGATGCGCTTTCACGCATTCATCAAATCAGCTTATGGCCTGGCACCAACATCGACCTAGCCGCCATTGCTGCTGCGCAACAAGCTGAGCCCCCACCCTAGACAAGCTACGACGCAACACCTCTGAAAATATGCGAAGTTCCACTAAGTTCATCTGAGGGGACCATTCTTTGTGACACCTCACAAACTGCTCCCCGACCCGTAGCTTCTACTTCGATGCGTCGACTTGTTTTCAACGCTTTACATAACATGTCTTATCACGGTATACGCGCTTCGCAGAAACTCGTAACCGAACACTTCGTATGGCTGAACGTCAATCGCGATGTTCGTCTCTGGGCACGCGCATGCTTAGAGTGTCAGCGCGGCAGGGATACAGACACACTTCAAAATACCACTTGGCGTCTTTCCCGCTCCTGACGCTTGTTTTACATATGTCCATATTGACCTGGTCGGACATTTGCCCCCATGCAAAGGCTACTTGTACCTCCTCAGTTGTGTCGACCGATTCATCCGTTGGTCAGAAGCGATTCCAATAGCTAGCTGCTCATCTGAGACAGTTGTACAAGGCTTCCTAGAACCATGGATAGCTCATTTCGGTTGCCCAAACGTAGTCATCACCGACAGTAGACTAACTTTTATCGGATCCTTCAGCAAACTTCTGAACGTTCTTGGTTGCAAACACAACCGAACCATCGCATACCACCCAGCGGTTAACGGGATGGAAGAAATGTTCCCTCGGCAACAAAAAGCATCACGCTCTGCTCAATCTTGCCTACCCTGGCACGATGCACTTCTGCTCGTTCTCTTAGGCATAAGAAACACGCTTGAAGCGAATTTGCACGCCACACCTTCCTCGTTATTATTTGGATGTACACTTCTCCTACCAGGTGGACTCATCTCACCGAAACCGCCGGCAACTTTGGATTATGGCTAATACGCAGCTCGCTTATCACATGCGACAGCTTCAACCTGTGCAACCCAGAGCACAGAGCTTGCGTACAAACGTGGAGGAACCGCTTGCTAATTGAACTCACGTGCTCGTTCGCACTGACAGAGTACGCCGGCCAATTTAACCTCCTTATTCTGGCCCGTACCGTGTCGTACGCATAAGCGACAAGATGTTTACCATTGACTACAATTGTAAGACTGAGACGATCAACCTCGATTTACTCAAGCCAGCATTACTTGACAAGTCTGACTCTACGGTGCAGCAAGCAGCTTTACTATCTGCGCTGCAAACCCAGACCAGCCACTCCACTCCAGCGGAACCGACAGCCTCAAAGGACGTCACCCCTTCACGACCCACTATCAACCGAAGTGGTAAGGAAGTGAAAAGCACAGTAGAATTTTCCGATTTCGTTAGCGTTTGCTACTGCCCATAGAGCATTTATTGCATGTATTTCTGCTCACAAACGTTTTCCAAAATCCACAAAAAAGCCAAATGTGTTTTAAGCTAACAAAAAGTTGAAAACGGCTTGAAAACCCGAAAATCTCTTCGCATGTTTTATCGCTTTGCACTCTATTGTGTATGGCTATGCATTTATGCCGCCTTTGCATTTTGCTTTTCATATACACCGTCGGCTGGTTGGACCTTGGTTTTACTTTTCGATGAATCCACGCACGTCAACTGGAAGTGGAACGAACTTCCTGCTCAACCACCTATGTGAACTTTGATAACTGTCCCCGCATCAACAGCTATTAACCGTTCCGACACCGTAGGGCGGACACGGCTGACACTGCTAAGGTCCGATTTTATAGTTCTCCCCCAGTAGCTGCAACTGGTTTGACGAACAACCCTCAGGTAGATCGAAGGACTGCTTACACAGTCCGTTCTGGGCTATGTAGCTGTCTGAAGATTCCCCGGTTCGTTTGTGTTAAATTATAACCAAAATTATTTCGTCGTACACCTAGGCGACCGGTGCGGTTTGTTTAACTGATTGCTGACCTAGAATGTTTGACTTAATCATCGCCAATTTTACTTGGCTGTCGTTTCGGTTGCAACGCGCGACTGCCATGTGTGTGTGCTGTGCATCCGCCGTTCCGCTAGCTAGAGCGTCAGTTGTGTTGCATTTATAGCTAGGAAACGGAATCTTTTGCTGTGTAAATGGAAGTTGTCCTGCAACCAGATTTGCCTTTGCAAATCGCTCTCCGGACACCAGCTACAGGCAAATCGCAAAAGTGACTCTGGTAAAATAGGTGGACGATATCGTCCTTCGTGTCAATCGCAAAAGCGCCGATTGTTACTTCAGACTGCAAGCACTTCTGAATGACCTGAATGGCTGGTCCAAATCCCGTGATCTGTCTCTGAATGCTTTAAAGTGCCATGATATTTCTATTTATTTACACACAAAAGCCAAGTATGAGGAGCTCTGATACTTTGCAATGCCCAGACTACTCACCCACACCTGTTGCATCAATCGGACTACGATAATCCCAACCACGTCGCAACAACAATTCCGTAGCCAATGACCACGGTTCGAGTAAAACCGATGAACACAAGGATTCATAAATGAGAAAGAGGCAAAATTAATAGCCCCTTACGCCTATATAAGGAACGGAGTGGTTGCTGACAGTATCTATTCTTAGGTTTGCTTTCTACCAGCTAAAGCTACTGCAGTACGACAGAAGCGAAACGAGCAGAAGGAAAACAGTTATTCAAGTCATTTGAAAGCAACGGATACCCCCGCAGCTTCCTCCGAAGATGCTTAAACCGCAAGCCCTCAAAAACCGAACCTATGTCAGCTATAACGAAACGTGTAGTTCTGCCATACATAAGGGACGTGTCTGAAATGGCTGCCATACTGTTCAAAAATCATCATATCCTGGTAGCCCACAAGCCAACCGCCACTCTGAGGAAAACATTGTCAAAACCATAAGGAAAGCGAGAGACAATAGAACGACGGAGTGTCGTATATAGAATAACCTGCGCAAACTGTGAAAAGCACTATGTAGAACAAACAGGAAGTTACCTGTCCACCAAGATACATGTACACCAAAGAGCGCGCAAGAACGATTACGCAACCTCATTGGTTTCAGCACACGTGGATGAAGAGGGACACAGGCCCGACTGGAACAAGGTAGAGATCTGGACCGAAGGAGAAACACAAAAAGGGAGGGAGTTTCTCTAAGCCTGGTTCTCAACCACAAACTCAATCAACATGCCTATCGACCTCGATCCAATATATCAATCGCTGAGACAGAGTGAGTTCATGAGGATCAACAACCTGTGTCCGAAAGAACCTAATACCACACGAATGCTGAGGGTATCCATTATCAGGTTTGCATTCTACCAGCTACTTCTACATATCTGCTATCAATCCCGCACTGAAGAAGCCACCTCGAATGGTGGCGAAACGTCTGCAACCAAGTTTCGCAGCTCAGAGAACTTCAAAACATCTTTGCTTTGCAAGAGATTACATATTCTTGGACTAGTTAATACTAGTCCGAGACGGTGCGCGAAATAAAGCGCGGATATCAGAAGGCAATTGGAGTCGGACACAGCGGACTGTATTCGATGGGCTACAAGAAGACGCGGACGGATGAAGCGAGACAAGAGCGAACACGTGAGCGCGGGAACTTACAAGGCGGTCGAGTGTCGAGCCGGTTGTAAGGAAGATTAAAACAAGAAGGAATAATGTACAATCGGTCAACAATTAAATTGTACATGAAAGATAGCAGTTATCTTTTTGGGCGCTACAGAGCTCCCCCCTAGAAGGCTGAACATAGAAAGCCTTCGATTTCGAAAAGGACTGTTGAATCGAGGTTCGTAAGGCAAAATCGTGCCGAGTAAAAATGAGCGAGCGTTCGTGTCAAATGGGGGTTCGCCGGAAGTCGGAGTCCGCTGTGCCGTTTGTGATTTGTTATTTATTGATTGCAGGGCAGGGTGCATTTCGGCGAGCCGTTGGAGCGGGCTTGTCGGACTACAAAAAACTGGCTAGCCCAGAAAAAGGCCGACAGGACCTCAACCTCCGCTGCTGCCAAACGGTGCGCTTGGGAGTGGTCTCTCCCCCGCTGCACTCCGCCCCGCGCCAAAACGACCCTCGTCCAACGGAGAAACGACCATCGTCCCACGAAGAAACGACCCTCGTCCCGCGAAGAAGCGACACCCGTTCCGTGGAGAAACGACCAGCGTTCGCGTCAGGGTCCTCGAAACATTCCTCGTGTGGGCCAGTCGATCGAAGGGGAGGGTTTGGGCATGTAGAGACGAGAAAGTAGAAAAAACACGCAGAAAACGCCAAAAAGAACGAACGAATGATCTGCGTGTTTAAAATTTTTGGTTTTTTGAATATTTTTTAAAAGGTTTTTTGGAGGTTTTGATATTTTGTTTGTTTTCAAAACGTTAATCGACCAAAACGGGGCAAATATATACAATATCTACAAAGCTAAAGTATTTACACTGTACATAGTCGGATAAAGGAACGGGTTTACGCACCTCCGACCACGGCGATTGGTCGTGGACGGCGGAGGGCTAGATTCGGGAGATATCGGGACGGCTGCATTTAGACCGAGATCGTGGTCTGGTTGGAACGCAGTAGGATGCTGTAAGTCTGGTGCGGTGAGTTGTGACGTCGCACGAAGCACTACTAGACGAAGTAGGCGAGGTGGTTTCTTCCATAAAGGCGGGTTTTAGACGGTCGATGGTGACGACTTCGTGTCGACCACCGCGGTCAATAGTGTACGCCTTACTCGCACGATGTAGCACCTTGAAAGGTCCTATGTACGGCGACTGAAGAGGCTGTCGAACACCGTCTGCGCGAAGAAGGACGTGTGAACACGTAGACAGCTTCTCGGGCACGTACACTGGTGTCTTCTGCGATCGAGGAGCGGGTGGACGTAGCTCACGCATCTGGTGAGCCAATCGATCAGTGTAACTTCCGTAGTCAAAAGTGGAAGTACATGGGGCTGGTGCTACCAGCTGTCCGGGCAACCGCAGCGTGCAACCGTAGACTAGCTGCGCTGGTGTGGCGTCGAAATCGGTTTTAACCGTGTTTCTTAAGCCTAGGAGAACGAGGGGAAGTGTTTCAGACCATGAAGGATCTGCGTGCGCACGTAGCGCTGCCTTCAACTGGCAATGAAAACGCTCCACCATGCCCTTGGCGGCTGGATGTTACGCCTTCGTCTGGACGTGGCGACAGCCTAAATCCTTAAGCAACGTGGCAAACGTTGACTAGGAATGTGACCCTCGATTAGTGGTCACAATGGCGAGACAGCCGTATTGAGCTACCCAGCGCTCCAGAAAAGCTTTCGCTACGGTTTTCGAAGAGCATTTAGGTATGGAACAAGCTTCCGGCCACCTAGTGAACCGATCGACACAGGGCAGTAGATACACAGAGCCCTTCGAAGGCGGTAGAGTACCTAAGAGTTCCAGGTGCACATGATGAAAACCTACGTCTGGCGTCGAAAAGGTGCCTAATGGGCTTCTCGTGTCCATGTGCATCTTCACGCCTTGACACGGAAGGCAAGCAGCTGCCCAAGTACGGACGTCCCGATTAACATTGCGCAAAACGAATTGTGTGTTTACGAGTTTAACCGATGCACGAACGCCTGGAAGAGACAAGTAGTGCAACGTGTCGAACACGGTCTGCCGAAACTCGCGTGGGACGACTGGGCGCGGCGTGCCCAGAGATAAATCGCAAAGTATAGTTCCGTCTGATGATGTCAGCGGAACGGGTCGTATGTCCAATGAGGGAGACCTGCGTAGTAGATCAACCTCAGGATCGTTGAGTTGCGCTGTGGCCATGGCTGCCAAGTCGATAGCAGTGCCAGCGTCAGCGGAGATAGCTTGGATGCGAGAAAGTGCATCGGCGACGGCGTTGTGCACACCTGAGACATGCCGTATATCGGTCGTAAACTGAGCGATATAGTCAAGGTGGCGCGACTCTCTAGGAGAGTATCGGTCGGTAGTCGAGCCGAGCACGTAAGTCAGGGGTTTGTGGTCGGTGAAGACGACAAAGGAGCGCCTTCTAGGACGTGTCGAAAGTGACGTATCGCTAGATATACGGCTAGTAGTTCTCTACCGAACGTGCTGTAGCGAGATTCGGTAGGTTGTAGGCGTTTGGAGAAAACGCTAAGGGCTGCCACGTGTCGGCTACTCGTTGCTGCAAAACAGCGCCGACTGCCACGTCCGAGGCGTCAGTACTGAGGGACAGTGGGGCGGCCGGATCGTGATGCGCTATAGAAGCTATGTTGGCGATAGCCTCTTTCAGCGACTTAAAAGCAGCGCGTGCTGCGGCAGGAAATTCGAATTTCTTGAGTTTCCCTCGGAGAAGGTCCGTGAGGGGTTGCATCAGCGAGGCGCAGTTGGGTATAAACCGTCGGTAAAAGTTGACAAGCCTATCAAAACGCCTGAGCTGTTTGAAAGAATGAGGCTCGGGTAGTCGATGATGGCTTGAATTTTATCCTGCAGTGGCACGACGCCTGCAGAGGAGATACGATGGCCGAGGAAGTTTACTGAGTCGACACCAAACGAACACTTTTCTGCGTTGATCGTCACCCCGTGTTGAGATAAACGATCAAAAAGTGTTCGTACGTGGCGCATGTGCTCTTCTCGTGAAGAGCTCGCGATTAAAATGTCATCGAGATACGCGTAAGCGAAGTCTAAACCGCAACAAAGTTGGTCGATGAAGCGCTAAAAGGTTTTTTTGCGGCGTTCTTTAGGCCAAATGGCATGGGCAGAAACTCGAACCAATCAAATGGAGTCGTCACGGCAGTTTTAGCGATGTTCGCGTCGGCTACCGGAATTTGGTTGTATGCGCGTACCAAGTCGATTTGCTGAAGATATTTTTACCTGCCAGACTGGCGGTGAGATCCACTATGTGTGGGATCGGATAGCGATCAGGCGTGGTAACCGTATTCAAGGTTCGATAGTCGCCGCAAGGACGCCAGTCCCCATGACCTTCTTCGGGACCATGTGCAGAGGCGACGCCCATGGGCTGTTGGACGGTCTGACGATACCGAGCTGAAGCATGTGGTCGAATTCAGCTCGTGCTGCACGTAGTTTGTCAGGAGCAAGCCGTCTTGGTCGTGCGCTAACTGGCTGACCACGCGTGACTATGTGACGAGCGACCTCTGTTGTGGCTGGCGGAAGCTCTGCAGCTGGTCGTACCAGTGGCGCGTATTCAGAAAGTAGGTACGCATAATTTTATGGTACGTCGGCGATTTGAAAAACGGGACTGATTATCGGGACGTCCGTAAGAATGCATTCAACCCCTAGTTCAGTACGGTCATCTAAAAGTCAGTGGCGACCAGCATCAACAAGCAACCCAAAATATCGGAGGAAGTCGACACGGATAATTGCGAAGGGTACCGACGCAACCATGAAGACCCAATTAAAATCTCGGCTAAATAGAGGTCTAGGTTTATCATGCGCTGACCGATTAAAGCTGTCGGAGAACCGTTGGCCGCACGCAAATTGTACGTAGGCTTTGAGTGCTTGTCGTTAGCTGTCGCTGGAATGAAGCTGACTTCCGCTCCCGTGTCGATGAAAAACGTAATGGAAGAACGTCGATCCTTAACGCAAAACAGGTGATTGGCTTGGTTATGGATTGATACTTTTGCCGTGCTAGTATGCGGGATATTCGCTTTCCCTGAAGCAGCTGGGTCGTGCATAATACAGGGAGCCCGAAAACGTCTAGCTCATCCACCGTATTGGCAATGATACCAACATATTTATTTGTCGGGTTTGGTATTATCTGACTGACAGCATGTAAGGAAAATGTTGCGCTTTCTTGCCGAACGTGACTTACTCGGTGCAGGCAAAGACGAACCGCCATGAACGGTAGCCAAAATGTGGTCAGCATTTGACCGTGGCACCCGCTGCTTCGAAGTCTTCGTTGCTGCTATCCTGCTGTGAAGTAGCGCAATTTCTTCGTCTTTGGAGTCAGATCGGCCTAACGACTGGGAGCGAACATGAGGTTCGGTTTTCATTGGTGAGAATACGTCACCGGAGATACTGGTCGTCTGCTGCGGAAAAGGTTCGAACGCAGCGTATGTCTTGGTAGCTAATTCTTTCAGGGGTGTAGCAATAAACATGGGCAGAAGTACCAAAAATATCTCTGGGAGACGTGCGAACCATGCCTCCTTTATCCCTTATTCGCTCAAGAATAAGGGATCAGCGATGCGCTGAAGTTTGCGGAGCAACGCCGATGGTTTACGATCTCCAAGCTTGAGACGATTGATCTGTTCAACTCGAGTTCGTGCGCTGGGCCGTAACTCATTTAAAATCGATTGCTTCATTGTTTCGTACTTTGCCTCATTCGATGAGCAGAGTATAATGTCCTCCATCAGCGTCACGACCGCCGGAGGAAGGCGTGGAACGAGCTGGTTGTACCTCGCATGGTCCTCCATAATGCCCTTATTATCCAGTTCGATCTCGAATATCATAAACCAAACCTCTAGGCTGTGTTCTATGAAACTTGGAGCAGCCAAAGTAAGCATGTTTACGCTGCGAAGCTTTAGATGCCACTCTGGAAATGTAAGTCGAAAAGATAAAGGACGAACAAAAACACAATAAAAGTACTAAAATTACGCAAGAAACAAGTGAATACAGGTATATAATTGAGGAAAAGGAACGAACTCACCAAGAAATGCAAACGACGAAAATAAATTGAATGTGCGCGTGCGAATCGGGGTCACAATTTGTATGACTAGTTAATACTAGTCCGATACGGTGCGCACATTAAAGCCCGGATATCAGAAGGCAATGTGAGTCGGACACAGCGGACTGTATTCGATGGGCTACAAAAAGACGTGGACGGATAAAGCGTGACAAGAGCGAACACGTGAGTGCGGGAACTTACAAGGCAGTCGAGCGTAGAACCGGTTGTAAAGAAGATTAAAACAAGAAGGAATAATGTGCAATCGGTCAATAAGTAGATTGTACATGAAAGATAGCAGTCAACTTTTTGGGCGCTACAATACTGCTGTCGATGGATTACAGTCATACTGTTCAGTAAAATATATAGGAGTGACATGGGTCACGAGTTATCGTGGTCGCTTCAAATAAATGAAACTTTCACAAAAGTCCGAATGTAATAATTCTATGCCTCTCGGCTCAGAGCCTCCTGCGTACCACGTGAGTTTATCGCTCTCATTTTCAATGTGTATGTTCTTCCCCACAAATCTTGCTCTTCTTTTATTTCTCGCTCTTTTAGGTATATATTTTAAGTTAATTGTCAGCCCAATAACGTACTTAGCTGGACGTAGCATGTTTCCGAAATCTACTTTTAAAAACACCCTCATTTCAACACACATATATTATTGTAAAATTTTGGCCTTTAAGCTAATGACCAATAGAAGTTATCCCCTACATAATGCCTTATCCAAATTTTTAACAAGTTCATCTACTAGGCAAAAGTACAAACGAATATATGACTGCAGGAAAACTTACCGCTCGTCCGTCATCCCTTACTTCTTGCGTCTTTTGCAAGACCCCGACTCTGTCATCCTTGACATTACCTGTGGACTTTCAGCTTGGTTGCGATTGTTATCCTCATCTAACAGTTCCGTATCGCATTGCTTTGCCCCTGATTCGTTTTTTTGGTATATTATTGAGATCTGGTGTGTTCTAGCTGAATATTCACCCAAGCACGGTGCATAAAGCTAGTTCTTGACTTTACTTGATTTAGTTCTTTTCATCTACGCGTGGTGCAACTGCCTCAGTAATCCTCAAACTACTACAATTTGAAAAATCAGTCTAAGGAGATTGACTTGTTTTTCATTAACCGGAAACTTGATCCATCCGCCAACTTACGTCATCATTCTTATGCTCCATTCCGAATTCTTAGTGCGCAAGTATTTTTCTCTAATTGTTCACTGGTACTTCTTGATTGTAGCAGCAGATTATTCGAGAAAATCGGATCTGATCTAGTAATACTGTGGTAACTAGGCACAACAGCTTCCTCAATTGTGCTTTAGACCAGGGCAATTAAATGAACAGATCAAATGCTGCGATACTGAAAAGAGAGGACAATTTTAGCCCTAAAATAGCTGCTAGATATTAAACTATTGAAACTGTGGTCCATCCACCCTACAAAGTTCCATTCGGCTTGTGCGAATAGCATTTGTTTTCTTCGCTGTACTTTGGTATAGTGTTAATGAATTGCTCGCTTTACCGGCTATCGTTAACCCACGACATTTTAGGAGCATATTTACCGTTGTTGGTCTGCAGTCTCTTGTCTGGTTGAAACAGTCACTAAGTCTACCAAGACTAGGTTCTTTAAGGATACTGCTTCCTTTCTATTGAAGTCGAAATAGACACTGCAGATAGAACAAGTTAATTAAGCAGTAGTGTTGAAGAAACTTGGTCCTCGAAAAGCTTCAACACTGACGCAGATGTTTTAGGAACTACGTGAAGGTTTCCAGCAATGACTGATTAAAAGCCAGTTAAAAGCTCCGGTGTGCTTCAACTAAATGGTAGCTTAAAGAATTCGTTGAGTATGTGAATATTGTAATTGTTGAGTTGCACCAACGTTTAATAACGTGTTATAACGAGACCACAAAACTGGGGCCCTTCGAGCGGTCAGTTCTGTTGGGAAAATAACTGGAGTTAACTTACCAATTTGCTACATCAGTATGCAAGTAGCTTCCTTGTAACAGAAGCATTCCTCTATTACCGTACTCATTTCGCTGCGCCATGGCACTGAGCTAATTGTTTTTACCAAAAGCGCGCGAACAATACGGGAAAGTATCAGTGGACTTGATGTATGTCAGCAGAACAACGGCTGATGCCAGATTGTCAGCCAGCACAATGTTTCCGCTTTTTTTCAACATGTGTATTCCTAATTCGTTTGTAGGTGTGCCGGACTTTATAACCGTATTCGATGAAGCACGATTTTAGGGCAGTACCTCGTAACCTTTTTAACTGACTTGCGGTATAAGTCAACGTTGTCATTTTGATGTGATAAGCAAAACCCTATTAATTTAACTTTACAAATAACCTATACAATTTGCTGTCGGTAGTGTAACATTACCTTGCATCCAGAATAGCAACAGCCGAACTTGATGGCTTCGCTAAAACTCATCTGAAAACCATACGGTCAAATTCATTCCTCTGGCACAAGCATTTGCGTTCTCTGCATGTACGTACTACTGGTGAACGGCACGTAATGTCTAGACCGTGTTGTTTTACAGTAGAAAGAAATTTTAGCTTGTTCATTCTAACTGCAGGTCAAGCGAACCTGCGCACAAGTTGGTCTGAACTTCTACACAATTGTGCATCAGTCTCTAAAGTTGGCATGTGCAACATCTCTACGCTTAACGAATAGGTTAGCTAGCGCTCTTATGAATAAAACCTAAAGATGTGAGAGGCATACCGTTTGTAATGAAGGAGCTGTGCGGGTTAATTCTATAAACCCTGTTCCACCTTAAGGATGAAGGCATCTAGTGACATAGTGCCCAATGGACTGCCCGTGGTTACCCCATCGTTTCCTGAGTCTAGTTGGTCCTAAAGTGAAGTCTGACATTCTTTCTACAACTGAGCAATAATTTCCATAATATCTTACACCGAATGGGTGACACTTGTCTGCATATTTGTCATTATCATCAATGTTGTATTAAGAAGTTAAATTATTAAACGCTGATTATGCGATCAAAAAGTCATCCTTTTATTAGACAAATGCAAATGGTCAAGGGCTGGATTAAACTCATAACAGAAACAGCAATTTCGTCAGAAGTGAATTATTCCAGAAAAAATTATTTATTTATTTATTTTATTTCTGTATGACTGCGCTTATCAGCAAATGGGCCGTGTCAGTAAACATTCCCCTCTTGAGTCATTGGCCGGGCCTTCAAATTTGACCGTGCTCTACGATTCCTCTCTTTGGAGTTTATCAGCACACATGTCCACACACTTACCTTGTGCTCTATCGGTTCTTATTTTACTCCATTACACGTCCCGCGATGCAAATCTACTCACAAGATATTTTAAAATCGCTACGATTTCTTGCACTCGGAACTCGTACATTTTTGTACGGATGTGCTTTCAGAAACCAACTGAAAGAATTCATAAGAAGTGTAACAATTCTGTCAGTAAACATCGATCTTGATGGAGAGCTGCACTTTGAAAGGAAAGAACAGAAGATTTGATCGTCACAACATTTCTTAGCACCAACCTTTGCTCGCTCATGGAGAAATTAAAGGAACTATCAAACATTTTTTCTCAAGAGTTTTAGCAAACTTTGAAGCATTAGGTTGCAAGCAACCTGGCTATATGATGCAGTGGTATCTGTTAGAGAATGTATTTGCTACCGGGTTTAATAGCCATGCACGTGTCGAAAAGGAAGTTGTTGAGTACTTATTTAAACCTATCCGTCTTATTGTATTGCAACAAAACGTCTTTCATGCTTCCTCTCACACTTTATCAATCGTTTGTCATGCCATGTAAACCGAGGTATTTAAATGGCGACAGCATAGTATTGGTGGTTAGTTTCTAGTATTACCCTCCAGTCACAAATCCGAAGCCGAGAATTTCTGTGAGGAATTTACTGTAGCTCCCCTAGAACACGTCGGTCGTTCTTCGTGCCTCTTCGGCGCAGATTGCAATAGATGTGACACTATTATTCTCACTGCCCTGGGGTTGCAAAACCTCGTCAATCTGCGCACCCCGGTCAAACGCATCCTTAGATCTGGTGTTTGTTAATATTGTAAAGTGGTTCTCCGTATGTACTCGGGCTCCAAGAGGTTATTCTGATCACTCGACAAACAAAAGTTTACCTGTCATCTAAAGTAAGAGCAATCATCAACAAATCACATGCTGTAATGATCAAAGTCAGTTGGAGACAGTGCTCTCTACAAAATCTCGACAGAATTCGCGAAATGAGCCCATCGACGGAATTTATTTTGTTGTTTCACCCTGATGTATCCAGCTACTGTGATAATTTGACAAGCTATTTAAACTTCTGTTTTGAAATCTGTTGCCCATTGGAAAATATTTACGTCCGCGCTAACAAGTTTTCCTTCCCCACCTGAAGCGGCTACGCCGACTTAAGGAGAAAGCGTTTAAAGAAAAAGACGGCACTTCAGTAAGGTTTTACACAGGTTGTAGCAAGAAACAGCCACACCATTTTATCAAAGTGTATATCCAGTCAGTTCTTTGGGAAGGCATTTGTCGTGAACTCTGGAGGGTGCTGAAAACACTTAGCGTACTTACTTGACGTTCGCCGTACTTTGATGTAGACATAGATAAATGGAATCGGGAGTTCTGCGAGTGTAATAATTCAACAGCTCCAGAGTCCTTCTGTGCCCAAGTTCTGGGTTCTGCTAAAACACTGCGTCCTGCCGCCATTGCAACTGTAAACAATCTACTGAAACATCTACGTTCCGGTAAAGCTAGTGGGCCGGACATGCTATCTCCTATCTTATTTAATGTGCCGATTGTCTTGCAACAGCTCATGCAAATATATTCACAATATGTATGCAGCAACTCAAAACAGCCGACTGCTGGTGAATTGTCGATAATACACTAAAGTTAAAAATGGATCCAACAAATATTACTTTATCGCATGCACTCCCTTTTGCAATAAAGACGCTAGAGAATGCCATCCTCGGAATGATGCCGTCCAGAACACGCTCTAGGGACCGCTCCAGTTTGCTTATTGTAGTTTGAGTTCTACCCTAGATTCTTTGGCCTACCTCGTAGATTCTGCATTATCAGCGCTTGACAATAGGAACTGGGACGCATTTTCTTGATTACAGCTGTGCATTTTGCTGTGTATATTGCCAATTAGTGCTAGAGGAATTAATTACTCAAGGAATGTGTCCCTTCACTCTCTATTTACTGAGTGATGATAGTGCTGAACGCAGAGCATCTGACTCAGTAGCCCATGTTCCTCCCCACTATTCGCCAACGCAGGTGTCCTTCGGGTAGAAATTCTGTCGTTTTTTTCTCTTTTGTCTACTTATGTGGGTTCTATGCCAACGCCAACTGAACCGGCTCTAATAAAATATGTCGACCATATCTTGCTGCGCACTCACCACAACAGCGCTGCTTGTTCGTTCAGATAACAAGCGCTGTTGAACGATCCTACTGGCTGGTCCAAATCCCGTGATTTGTCTCTTAATGCCGTAAAGTGCCATGACATTCGTTATTCCTTACACAAAAGCGCCTGCGCTGAGGAGCTGCATACACTGTGCAAGAAGTTACATATGGATGGCGACGGATTAGAGTCATCCACATTAAGCAAATATCTGGTTGTGACGTTAGGTTACGATATATCGTAACCGCTTTAAGTAAATGCAAGTTTCATTGAAGTCCAAAGGTTGTCATTATATCCCTCTCGGCTCAAATCCTTCTGCGTTCCTCTTGAGCTGATCGTTGCTTTGTCAATGCCTGTGTTGTTTCCCATTATACTTACCGTTTCTCTGTGACATTGCCCGGTCTTTTAGGTGTGCACTTTAACTTAATTGTCTGTTCAGAAGGGTACTTAGCCCGGTGTAGCGTGTTTCCGAATTCTACTTTTAACAACACCCTTATTTCTACACACATCAATGCTTGTGAAATGTTGCCCTTTATGATACTGCCCAATAAAAAATCATCCCTACATACTGCTTCATCTGCATATTTACCAACTTCATCTACTAGGCAAAAGGACTAGCTAATGTGTGCTGCACATCAGCTTACCGCTTCTCAATCCTCCCTTACTTGATGCGTCTAATGCGAAATTACAAACAAGTCATCCTTGACTAAAACAGCCGACTTTCAACTTGATTGCGCTTTGCGCCCTTCTCATCTTTCTTTGTCGCATTATTTTGGCACTGATTTGCTTTTTTGCTACATTATCTTGATCGTGAGTGGTAGCTAAATATTCACCCACAGCAATTTCTGAACTAGACTTGACTTGATTTAGTAGTTTTTATATATTCATGGTGCAGCTGAGTCATTAAGACTTAAATTTGCACAATTTGCTCAATCGGCCAGATTAGATTGGTATAGTTTTCATTAACAAGAAAATTGGTCTAACAGCCAAATTACCACCATCATTTGTATGCTCCATTCCGAAATGTTAGTGTGCAAGTATTGTTCTCTACTTGTTCGCTGACCATTCTCGGTTGTAACAGCAGATTATTTGGGAATATCATATCTTCTTCAGTAATACCGGGGTCAAGAAGCAAAATGCTTCCTTAATCTGGTTTTAACTAGGGACCATTCAATGAACAAATCGAATGCTGAAATAGCAAATGGAGAGCACAATTTTAGCCCTAAAATCGCTGCTAAGTATGAAAGTATCAAAACCGCCGTTCAGCCGACCTAAAATGTTCCATTCAACTTGCGCGAATTGCAGTTGTTTTCTTTGTTACATTTTGGTACGCAGCCAATGAATTGCTCGCTTGACCGGCTACCGTTAATCATACATTGTATACCCCGAAGTTTTGGGAGTATATTTGCCTTTGCTACTCTGAAGTTTCTTGGCTAAATTCAACCCCGAGTTTGTTCATCTGAAACAATTCCACTTTGGCACTATTTTTCGTACAGATGAGCTCAGATCCAGTTTGGTCCATTTATTGCTGGTCGTGCTTTGCTTTCTAGCAACTGAAGTGGGGGTGATCTATCAGCTATCTTAGTAGACGACGATTATGGTGAGTGGCATGAGAGACACCATGTAAAGGTCTTTCGGTTTATGTAAGTAGGCTGTTAAAACACAAACATTAACATAAACGATCCACAATAGCAAACGAAGTGTTGCTGAAATGCAATAAGCACAGCTGCTCTTAGCAATACTGTGCTAATTGTAGGCAAACCTAACATTGCCTTCAAAAATTGTTCCCAAACGTGAATTGAAATGTTGTATCGTATGTGACGGTTTGATTTTCGCGCTTCAGCAACTAAACGATAAGAAAATACTGCCATTTAGCCTACTACCTATAGTTACTATTCGGTTGTAAACCTAAAACAATCAACCGTATCTTCGGAACTATAATACTCTTTCATACTCACTTTGCTGAGCTACTATGATGGCAGATTTATGTTGAATTTGTATAACCTTAACTATGAAAAGGATAAAAATTTAGAGTAATTGGCATCATCGGAGTAGAACTAATGTAGAAGCGTTTTGGTAATTATCTGAAAAAACATTACTGTGGGATATCTCATTTGCCGGTTCTCATATCAGTACTACGTAGTATGGTAATGTAAAATAACACGAGGTTGTTTACGCTGGCTTCACTTTGGCGCACCACACTTATAGTCACCATATATTCAAACATTTAACCTTGACGAGCTACTAACCATTTGTCTGTTCTATCTCACATATTGGAACTTGCGCTTTATATGTTTATTTTCAATTTGCTATAAACTGAATAGTTGCATCAAAACTATGTTGCAAAAGCGTCGTATTTATGCCGTATCAATTAATATCAATTATGGTCACCATCGACTATTGGAGACATACGCTCTCAAACTGAAATAATATCCTACCGCATATGTGAAGTGTACAACATACTTAGTGATTTACACATTTACTTTTGTGACAAAATAACCAATCATTGGGATTAGTGTCAATATTAGAAAACTCCCCGATGATTTCGTGTTCGGCACCAACATTTTTCACCCACAGTAACGCTTCGCTATTGTGAAATTCAAATATGCCGCCTTTTGTGTCATAAACGTGGTTGGACAATTAATTTGGCTGCCATATATTTCCATAAAAATTAGTTGCTAGCTCGAAATACATTAATGTGAACTCATCAATGAACACTTATAGAGTGAGCGATTTCTTTAACCAAGACGGACGGAATGATATACAGGTGATGGCTCATATGTTACTATGCCACACCGGCACACGGCCAGTTATTGCATGGAAGTGCGAGCGAAACCTTTCGAGGGAATAACTTGCATGGAAGCAGGTCCCCTGGGGATGGTTCCACGAGTGGCCGTATTACTTTAAATGGATATCTGTTTAAATCTGCTTACGTCATTGTTCCTGCTTTTTAATTTCTTCAATGCCTTAATCCTGCCAATTAGTTTAGTACCTGTTTTAGATCCATTGTAAAAAGCGTGAACAAATTGATCATTTTTTTGCGATCCTGTTGTACACCTTGATCAGACCACATAGTTGGACTGCACCTCGAAACACCGAGGAATATAACATTTATGATTTAGTTTCATAGCTGATATTAATAGAGTATTCACTAAAAGTATTCAAGGATGTTAGGCATATAGTTTAATGCCATTTTACCGGCTTTAGCTAAGGCCCACCATGTTATAATTGTACAAGGGGCGAAACTTGGTTTACGCGTTTGCTGATATTTACTTGCCTATTGTGGACACATGACTGCGTCGTTCAAACTAATAAACTAACTTTACTTACCAATTTTCGTCAGTGGCATATGTCTTTATAACTAACCGCAGGTGCATTCAAGAAATTGGTTAAACCATGAATTAAGCATATGGAAAGCAATGTTTGTTTAAAGTCATGGCATAATATTAAAGTGCCATTTGGTATAAGTGGGTAGTGCGCTGCAAAGAATGGAGAGAAAATGACTAATTTGAAAAATAGAAGGATCATTTGCATTACAAATTCGAATGCCTTTCCAATATGCAAGTGCATACAATACAGTAATTTACTTCTATCACCGCAGGAGGTCCATAGCGCAAAAACTAAGTTTGTTGCTTGCAAATAACAAGGTTTTAATAAGATAAAAGAGGAATGTGTATTAATATAAATTTACATGCAATATCGTCAGAAGTAGAAGCGATGTTTCAATGCGAGGAGTTTAAATCGCTTTTGCTGCTGGTCCTCAGTGTATCTGGCCTTTATGCTGTTACTTTTGAAGTACACAGTAAGCTTTATTTTCCACAACGTTATCACTGCAAATCTAAACATTTGCAGTTCACAGTTTATTGCTGAATAATGGAACCCCCTCACTGTTTTCCTTTTTACAATAATTATATATTGGGTCATAACTCCCTTTCTGGCAAGTTTTATTCTTCAGGTTCATCGAATGTTAATTTCAAAAGACTTAAGATATCTGGATGTGAAGCTATTTATTGTGCGATACGCTTTAAAAGGCACAAAACAATAACCATTGAATTCCAAGCTGGTAAGTATAATAAAGCATAAATCTGTGATCTGTATTATGGGTTGATTATACCTAACGAAATCGTACGCACTATCTGTAAATTAACAGATGGGACAATTGACGAGTTCAAAGCACAGTTTAACGTTGTGTGGTCAAAACCCCCACACAGGTTTTTGCTCTTTGATGCAGATATGGATTGTGCTAATTTCCCTACTGAATGTGAAATGTCGAAACATGGCTCCAACTACACCATATCTCATCCCTTTGTAATCAAAGAGGAGTGGATAAAGGTTAGTAAGACGCACTGAATAAATGACATAACCTGACCTTACGGGCAGGTTGATGACTGCAGATTGCGATTACGTGTTATACTAATCGCAACACACTTGAGTTGTTGAAGGGTTATCATCAGTTTCAAAACACATAAACTAAACGAAACAAACAACTTACTTTCACATCGTTAACCAGTTTGGCTCGTTTGTATTTCAGTGGTTTCAAATATTGGAATGGGCATTTTGGTCTAACGGGAAACGCCTACTTTGTGCTCACATTCTAGTTTGAGTTTGGTAATTCATATGAAGTGACATATCAGTTAGTTACCGAAGATGTTTGATTTGAAAATGTCACATTGATATTTGTTAATTCTAACCGATGAACAAAAGGAAAATTAATTTACTAGTACTCGGAGTTTTGTGTTCCGTTATTTTATTGACCGGCGAAAAGAAGAAACTTCTACTCAGAGAACAGTACAATTAGTATCGATACATAATTTTAATATTTGGCAAGTATCTTGTGTATTGAGAATAGGAGCACCAAATCCATGAATAAATACCAAAGTGGTCGACCCACAACAACATACATATTGAATACATTTTGGAAACCTCTTGCCAGTTTCCAAAATGCTAATGTATTCAAACAATGTGTACACAACCTTTAAGTCAAGGAAATTGAAACATCTGTATGCGCTTCATGCACTTGGCAAATAAATTATTCGTAGCCAATTCTCACTGACAATTCGGATGTTTATACAACAATACAAACAAAATGGTTAAAGTGTATAATAGACTATGCTCAAACCACTCGGGTAATTGACTGCTACTCATACTGACGAGTTTCTTTTGGTCATTGATTAAACGTGATAAGCACGGTCAGCTAGGACTGTGGCAATACACCGTACGAGGAATATGGCCTGTATTTAGACGTACATGAAAAGTCATTAAGGAACTAAAAGCCAAGGATTAAAGATTAATTTTACACCTTGTACTGGCGTCCAGATTCTGGTTCCCTTTAACACTTTCGAGTATCTCACTAGAAAATTCACCGCAACGGCTAGTGTGTTTTATGGAAGACATAATTGATGTGTATAATACTGAACAAATCAAGTGAAAACAAGAAGGAAAGAATAAATACAAAATGAAGCACAATACATGCTGTCGCAAATATTCAGTTTAAAATACTGTCTTGAACGCATTTAACAACCTGGGGGTGGCCGTCATATTTTTACTTTTATACATAGGCTTGGTGAAATACCCGGACCAAAACACCAGTTGGGATAAAG